>WOVY01003467.1:0-12643 GCA_013436015.1 Rhipicephalus annulatus | reverse complement strand
ACATGAAACAATGACGGAAAAACCACACAGACACAGGGGCCGTGTTTTTTTATCTGTATTTTGTGTGTTTTTTGCGCCATTCATAACTATGAACACTACAATCTTGTCGTGGACATCCAGTACAGCCTCATCTTGGGCTCCAAGACAAGCCTAACCATCCAAGGCGCTACCTCTCCCGCTTCACCCCTCCGGCTTTTGCAGGAGCACACAATCACTCACTATCCATGATTGTTACTGTCATGTTTCCCGACGTACTCCAACCATCCACATTCCTTTAGGTTCCTAGTCGCCTGCAGCTTGATACAGTGGGTCGTCACAGAAGGCCATCCTGTTTCTTTTTTTTCATGCTTGTCGCCTTGCCAAGGTCACCTCGCTGTTGCAAAAAAAAAGGTTGAGTGCATGCGCGCCCTTAGTTTCTTTCGTTTCTACTCCAGGACCTCCGCACTCCCGAAGAAGCTTAAAATGACAGGAAGTTGACACTCAAGGGTTCATTATCAGGCCCTTAAGAAGGTCACTGTTCCGGACAAGTAACATATTAATCGTATCAAGGATTCTGCTTCGTCAATGCACGTCTGCACAATATTTAGCAACATTGAGCTGAGAAAGTTGATCAGCAGGCTACGATTGAACCCGCCAGAAATTAGGAGGGCCCACCGTTACGACAACCATGTGTGTGTCGACTACTTTTCAACGAGACCTTTCAACGTTTTGTCGACCAGCTGCTTCGTGGCGTGATTTACTGATTTTTCTATTTCTACAATATCTTCGTCTTCAGTACCTCTTCTGAAGCTCACACATTTCATCTATATCAAGTGCTCGAAATAACGATCTTGGTACACCTGGTTGTTTGCGGCTCTAACCCCTGTACTCAAAAACGCTCGTCGACTTGAACCTTCGCCACCGACTTCAATGCAGCACAAATGCATTTCCAGGCGGTACCAAGACCGTACAAACGCTTTTCAAAAGTTGTCTTCTGGCGCGGCAGTAAAGCTCAAATCCAGAAGCGTTTCTAAATACGGAGGTTAGAGTAAGTTCGATGTCGCGTAGATTGAATTCCTCGGCCATTGCGTCGAGGCACCTGGCGTTCATTCACTACGAACTCCTGTAACTGCCATTCGTGAGTTTCCTCACCCATTCATGCCAAACAGCTGCACAAATTCCTAGACATCACAAAAAATTATCGCCGCCTTAATTAGTTTATGCACCAGTATACTGCAGCCTCTGAACGGCATTCTGACAGGCCAGAAAACACCAAGCCCTTCAGTGCATTGGAACGGCATAGCTCAACATGAATTTAGAGACATTAAAGAAGTCAATGCCGGCGCGACGCTATAAGGCTAATCTCAAGCGACACTCCAATATCTGACATGGTATACGCATCTGAAACCGCTGCCTGGACAGTGTTCGAACAGTTTGTTGCTGGTGCTTTTCAGAAAAGCCCATCACCATCTTTTCCGAGAGTCTTATTCAAGCGGCTTGGTCCTGTCGAACGCAGCTAGAGCACCTCCGAACGAGGGCTCGTCGCCATCTACTTGGCTGTGAAGTATTTTCACAATTTTTTTCAGTGATGCGACTTTCACATCCAAACAGACGATACACCACTGATGTTCGCTTCAGAGTTCAGGTCTTCTTACGTGGGCTGAGAAATCGGAGAGCTCGCCCTAATCTCTGAATATATGAGTGACATTCGCCGCTTCAGTAGAAAAACCAGCACCATTGCCGATGCTTTCTCTCTCGTTTTGCTATCCATGCAACAGAACAAGGCTGAAGTAATATCGACTTCACACCTATTGCTTCCGCCCAAACGGTGCCCAAGGAGCTGCAGTCGCTACGTAAGCTTGGCACATCACAACCTTTTGGTTGATATTTGTATCAGACTGACGTGCTCCTCTTTGTGATTATGACTTTCGTGATTGCCTACCTCACCGGAAGTGACCCGATCCACATTGCGTGCGAATCGTCGACCCTCTACAGTGCGCGTTCCTCTATTAGCGCGGTATATACAAAATGAAACATTGACCACCTTGTCCCTGTTTCTGGTCTACTGAGAGGCTCCTGGCAATGTGGAATCAGGTGTTTGTCCACAAGGCACGCGCAAGTGTGTAATATTTTTTATCTATCCTCTCAAGTCTGGCTGTCAAAACAGCATTCAACCCAGTATTTTCAGACCAGATACCCTCTAGTGCAATCGCTGAAGCTCGGAGAGCATGGGACCCCGCGCCTTACAGACTACGAATACTCGAATATTCAAGCAATACAGGCCTTCTGTATTGAACAGCTCCAGGCTTCTGCAAAATAAATGTTGAGAGTAACTATGACTTGATGAGAGGCGTTCAGTCCCACCGTTGAGGGCCAAATTTTCGACAACACAGACGTCTTCGTCTGAGCTCATCAGTGCTTTTAAAACACACGCCAGAATGAAGCAACTGTCAAAATTCTCTGCAAACAGCACTTATTCCGTAGGTTGCCGTTCGAACTACTTCTTGTGTCACCACTGGCAAGCGGAAACTGCAACCGCATCGGTGTTATGCTTTTCAGCCCTGTACCCGACCCGTGTTGGGTTAAGAGCAGGGCCTACGTCTGGGTACGTGCCGACACCATTAGAGGCAGAGGGTCTATTTTTTGGTATAATACCCACAGAGTGGTGATGGCCTGTTACCATGTGGAACTAGTGGCTTGGATTTTTATAGAAAAGACATTTATTTCCGCTTTCACCTTGAGACCAGTTTCCTGCAGGCACTGCCTAGCGTGCCACAGCATGGAGTCACTGTTTTTTAGGTTCCGCTAATATTACGACATCGAGGTACACTTGCATGGCTGGAAGGCTGCGAAGAAGGTTTTGATGCCCTGATAAAAAATCGCGAGAGTCGAGGCAACCCTAAACGAAACACGCTTATAGCAGAACAGCCCATTGCGCGGTTTCATCGCGGCCATCTTCGCTTTTTCGATCAATGAGAGCTGGGTATACTTGTCCGTCAGATTAGGTGCAGTGAAAAGAGTTCGACCACAAAGCGACGTGAAAGTACCCCTCGATGTCAGGTAGTCAATACGGCTCAGTTATTCAGACAGCATAATTTGTGGTGGTAAAGTCACCACAGATGCAGGGGTGGGGGGGCGGCCTTTTTTGCAGTATGGCGCCGCCAACACAGATTGTCGTATAGCCGATAATACGCAATTACTCACTGAGCTTTACAGCATATCTTGTTTCCTTTCTCACGAAGAGCGTAAAAAAACAGGTCATGCCTTGTAGAACTTAGGTATGACACCTTCACGAAGGGGCAAGTTCATGGGAGGCATCTTAATTTTGCTGAGCCCAGTTTTAAAAACCACGGTAATCTCTGTCGATGGGCTGTCGCAAGCACCTGACGTTGATTGCACTATACCGATGAAATCACAGGGACGTATTCACAGTGCATGGACTAAACTCCTTCCGCAAACGCTAGGACCAGACACCGGTGTGGCAGAGACAGCTTTGCCTGCAAACTGGGCTTAAAGATGTAGTCAGCTGATAATCGACCCCTCACCCAAATAGCAGCTAGGCGTCTCAAATTTTCGATAGACGTGGCCCAGCTCAGGCGATGTTTTAGGTACACTTCCTTTGGAATTTTCGAAATTGGCGATTCCGTTTCATTGATCATATTCAAGAGTGCTTCCCCCCCTCCCCCTACAATTGACCTTGCGAAACGCCTGTAGCAGCGGTTGCTCCTCCCATGTCCCTTCTACTGCACAAAGTTTCAAAGATCGTTTTTGTCTGTTTCAGAAGCAGCACTTTCATACTAAACTGCTTAAGTGGTGCCACGATACTTGCCAGAAGTCATGAGCCTTGTTTGGGAGCAATAATAGTTTTTTTGTGAAACTACTTGTCTTTCCACAACAAAAACATTGCTCCCTTTTTGAGTGTAAGTATTTGCTTAGTGGCCGTAGCTTCCACCATGTGTGCAATCTGGAGCACATTTATTCTTATATTTGGCATTTCTGTGCTACAAGCGGCATTTATCAGCTAAACAGCAGACCACTTCTTCAAAATTGGGTTCGGTCATGCGTTAAGATCGTACACAGGGTCTTCGGCAGCCGTAGCAATCATTCCAGCATCGGCCAGAGTGATCTTGCTTCGTTCGAGCAATATTTGCTGTGCTGTTCTATTTTCCATGCCGCAAATGTTGTGGTCCATAACAAATCATCAAGGCTGGTGCTGAAGTTGCACCTATCTGCCCAGCTTGCAGAGTGCAATCACATAGTCTCGTAAAGATTCAGTGGTGGTTAGGTTAATAGGGAAGAATCTATAAGCTGCAGCAAGCTCGTAAACCTTTGATGCGTAGGTGGCAGTTAGGAAGACGAGTGCTTCCTGATAATTCAATATATTTACTCTCCGCGAGTAATAGTGCTTCAAAATAAACCTACCATCTTCGCTGAGAACATCTAAATTAAAAGCGGCACTGTCTTATCGTTTGTGTTATTACCACTTGCCACAAAACAATGCCTCTTGTTGAGTGAAATAAACACGTCACTTGAGTGTGTCGAGCTTCGTGGCACTGAGTCTCATAGCCATGGCCAGGAACGTCGACGTTCTCTGGTGGTAGTAATATTCAACGCCCAGAAATTGCAGCGCCCATCTTCGTCTCCACTGTTGTAGCTCGGGACAGAGTTATAGAGCCAACAGAGCAGAACAATTTATTGTGTTGCCATTTCAGCAGGTGTACGCTGCTTGTCCACGGTGTACCACAAGACTGTGAAGGTCGTGTAACAGATGTGTCATGGTACGTTACACTTAACAGCGTCTTGTGGTGGCCCGTTGATGTTCATCAAACGGCCAGCTAAAACATTTTCTCCTGATTACCAACGACCGAGAAAATTTTTGTCTACCATCTGAATTCTGCATGTTTTTATAAGAAAACTTCAACAACGTCTCATATTCAAACCCGGTTGGAGCACCGAGCTCGCCCCATGCATTAGGTGGCTCAACGGACTTCTTCTGCACACGTGTTACACACTCGCGACTTCGTTTGGAGAAGATGCCCCATAGCGCGCTAGTGCGGATGAATAGACTGCTACGAGAAAACGACGACAATGAACCAAGCGCGATATAATTACAGCTTTTCTTGTTCGTGTCTAATTTATTGATTGATATGAGGGGTTTAACGTCCCAAAATTACCATATGATTATGAGAGACGCCTTAGTGGAGGGCTCCGAAAATTTCTACCACTTCGAATTTTTACCGTGCACCCAAATTTGAGCATACAGGCCTACTACTACATATCCGCCTTCATTGGAAATGCAGCCGCCGCTGCTGGTTCGTGTCTGACTAAATGACTCTGTTCTGTTCTGTTCGGTTCTGTTTTAATATGTTTAGCTGTGGAGATGTTGAGGTGCCTATTGCCTCGGCTACTCATATCACAAAGTTCTGCAGCGAAAAATAAAATAATAATACAGAACGGTACCCAAAATTAACACTACGGAAAAGAAAAAAAACACATAATAGGACACTGAAACCAGTTCAAATAACATGCCAATACACAGTTTTCTTCACGCAGTTCACACAGTCATGAACTACTTACACGCACACCTTACTAATCTAATGTCAGTATATACATGACCACATTTTACATAATACCCATCTCTGGCTGTCAGTCATAGGCGCTTGTCCAGTACGGTCTCAAATAAAAAGTCTGTCAGAAAGATTATTGCCTTTTTCTGGAGATGCATCTCAGGCCATGGTCCAAGTAGTTTCTTTATTGTGAGGGGCTGTCTGTCCAAACTTGCTAATTTGTTCTTTAATTTTTCTCTTTCATTCGCGTATTTAACGCACGCCAAAAGAATATGGCGAAAATTTTCTTCTGCATGACCACAATGGCATTCCGGTGAGTTGGATCGATGTATCTTGTGCAGGAAGCTGTTTGTGCATGCTACTTTCAATCTGAGTCGGTGGATCAATGTCTCTAGGTGTCGTGGGAGGTCTGTCGCTATGGAAAATTTTCTGTGTGGATCAACTTCATAAAGTACCGTTTCCTTTGATTTAGGGCTCTCAAACCACTTCTCCATCGAACGATGGTTAGCTCCTTACGATATAAAATGTCGAATATCTGCCCCAGAGATAGGGATTGTGCAATCCCGTCCTTCCTTCAATGCTTTCTTCGCGAGACTATTAGCATCTTCATTTCTCTTTATTCCAATGTGGCCTGGTATCCATTGAAATACGATGTTGTGACCCTGCGATTAGGCATATTCTACAGTTTCTGCGATACAATGTGCTATTTCAGCATTTTCGTAAGGGATCTCACATTTCTGATTAGCTGAAGAGCAGGTTTGCCATCAGTGCATATCACCCATTTTCGGGGCTCGGGATTGTCGCAGATAAGCTTAACTGCTTCAAGATAGCCACCAATTCTGATGTCGTCGATGAAGATTTGTGCGATAATTTGTACTTCTTTTTCTGAATTTTGGGTATAAAGACCGCACAGGCTGACGCTTCTTCTGTGCATGATCCGTCTGCATATATCTTCGCTTTTTCATTATGCAATACATGAAGCTGATGAAGTACCACTGTGCCGCTACTAGAGGTGCCATGTCTGCTTTCTTCTCTATGCCGTCTATTTCACGGATAACAATGAGAAGTGGCAAGCGTCCAAGGGTGTTTTGAAGGTTTCCATTGTTTAAATTCTGGTACTACTGCTTGAAATGATGATATAATATCCTGTAGTCTCGCTGCAGTCCTTTGTGTTAGTGTACCAGACAAAAAATGACTTTCATGTAGCGTGAAAATTCGAAATAAATTTTGAGATGTTTTTTTAGTTCGGAGTACTGCCAAAGGTGGCTCTCGAGCCTCCGCATACACTAAAGCACTGGAGGTTGACCGTGGGTAAACCAGACTAAATGACTCCAGACGAAGTATACTGTTTGTTGCCTCCCAGCATTGTTGTCTGTCTGCCTGTTACGAGAGACATAGACGCATGGCGCACGCAAGCACAGGTTACAGTGTAACTTGTTGGTTATGTAAAAATGAAAAATGAAGCCCAACGTGAATATTCAAATTGAACCTCCTCGCAATATGCTTTTTAATCACAGCAGAACTATGGAGTGAATGATGATGAGTGGGGCGAAGCGTCTGTCCGTCCGCACGTCCATCCGTTTGTCTGCCCGTCTGTGCGTTTGTTCATCCGTCAGTCCGTCCGTTCTTCTGTCTATCTGTCTGTGTGTTCATCCGTCCGTTCATCTTTCTGTCTACTTGTCTGTCTGTCTGCCCGCCCATCCACCCATCTATTCACCCATTATCGTCCATTCATCTGTCGGCCCGCCCGCCTGCCTGCCTGCCTGCCTGCCTGCCTGTCTGCCTGCCTGCCTGTCTGTCTGTCTGTCTGTCTGTCTGTCTGTCTGTCTGTCTGTCTGTCCGCCAATTTGTCCGCATCTGCTGAGTGAGTCATCAAACTAGGTGATCAGGAACCCACGACGGGCTAGGAGGGACACACCCACGGCTTAACAAGCCTCTTCTCTAAAACAGCTACAAAGATAAATTTAATGACTCTCATTGTTTCCATCAGCTTTATTAAGATCTAGCCCGTTATTTAGTCTTTGAAACAACTTTTCCTGGCCTTCATTTTACTTTTGGTAGCTGCTTGTTATTAGCCTATAATAAAGTTATTATATGGTTTTCATGTGCTTCATACATGATATTGAGGTGATTTCTACAGGATATATTACCTTCATTGTATAGCTTGTTAGAAAATTTCTAAAATTGTTTTTGTCTACAAAGTGTTAAGGGCCTCTATGTGATTGAAAATGAAAATAAGGCAGCTGTTAATACTGTAGGAAGTGACTACAGTATTAAAAGCGTCTCAGTACATAAAACGGCGTAGGTACCCAATACGACAAAACAAAGGGCATATTGACGAGACGAAGTTGGACAGCAAAGTCAGAGCTCTGCGTAGTTTATGTTTTTATATACGGCTGCGAAAAGGGCTACAGAAGTGTATACGCACACAAGTGCAATACTTTCTTGCCTATTGTGTGAAAATTCAGACGGCATGGGAGACGACGTATTAACGTCCCCAGTGTTAGTGCCTTGCACGCCAACTCCTGACCCGATTTCAATAATATTGTGTAGTAGGACCTCCACAATGTGGCATTCACAACTAGCGAGAAGCCAAAAATACTATTGGGAATAAGAACTAGTAAACTCTTCCCTGAATTCTTGGCTGATATGCTGATATGAGGCTGATATGAGGGTTTGCTTTCTATAATTATGCCACTCATGTTTTGTTGGTGATTCTTGAAGAACAGCTTTTTCTTGAGTGTACCTAAGTATCATATTTTTAAAATGCCACTCATTTGTGTCTAGAACAAAAGTTTTCTTTTCATCTTGAAGAAGCCACTTTCGCCGATAGTTTATCTTATTCTTTTCTATGAATCTCATGTGAGGCCACGAAGGTGAAATCTCTGTAGCTGCTGTCTTTTTTCTTTTGTAGGGAATAATTATATTATGACAAAATTAACACATTCGGGAATTTACTGCAGTAAGTATACGCTGAAAATATTAATTATGTAAAGTTTTCTTTCAATGATTCTACCTATTAAACAGCAAAATGACATGCGATAGTTTATTCTTAACGCATATTCTCTCGTGATGAATGTGTGTCAAAAACGTGGCTGATGGACCTTGTGCTTAACCTCAGGAGAACTTACGAGTCAATGTGAGTTGGTAAAAGCCACGCAAAGCGTGCAGAATAACAAATCACACTCATTTTCAAACCTACTTCATGGATGTTCCTTAAAAACATTCTTGGCCCCCTACTCCTCAACCTTTCAAAAATATATGATTAATCTTTCCAATATTGGCATCAATTCATATTTTTTTTGCTAATAATACAGAGGACACCAGCTTATTTTTGGCACTTCGCAGGTCTCCTTTTGCTTGCAAAAAAGCAAATTAAGTGACTACTATATTTATTACAGGAACCCAGGTCAATTCTTTACTGTAAACTTTTCGAGAGACAAAAGCAGTTTTTGTTTCGTCCCAAAAATGACGCCAATCAATTCAAATAATATTCTACGCCTTGGTCTTTCAGTAACGGCACTTATACCAGTAACATAAACCTTGGGTGTTCTTTTTGAAGAAAATATGCAAAGAAACGCCGACATTGATGTCCGCTTGAAACTTTCGCGAATAGTTTATATCTGAGACAGCCCGTATTACTTTTTACCGAAGCACCTAAAATTACTTTTATAGAATTCTTTATGTATCTATGTTAACAAATAGATATCCCGTATGAAGTACACTGACTGAATCAAACTTGTGGGAAAAACATAGTGCTTGCAAATAAAGGCCGTGAACATCAACTCAACAGAATGTATAATACCCACGCAGCGCCTTTATTTCAAGATCTTGCATTACGTCTTTGCCAAACTTGTTCAATGCACTTCATTGAAAAAATATTATGAGTAGCAGAAAAATAACGACCTGTTCCATAAAAAGACGGCCACCCAGACTCCATTTGTAAAAAACATACACTACACAGAACAGTCAACATGTGGAACATCCCCTACACTCGTACGAATCATGGCCACAAATTGTCTATGTACTTGCTGCCACGGGCTCTTAACTCCTCGGAAACATTAAAAACTAAACAAAATAGGCTACCCGTAATAGTGAAGTGCGATTTTGCCTCATAATTTAGTTGGTCATCCAGATATAAATTAAGCGTACATATATTTGTCGTCGCTAAGTTTAGAGGCTTTCCTTTACAAGCTATAAGTCGGTGTCCACTGTTGTTTTTCTGCATCATCATCATCATCATCAGCCTGTCTACGTCCACTGCAGGACAAAGGCCTCTCCCATGTTCCGCCAGTTAACCCGGTCCTGTGCTTGCTGTTGCCAATTTATACCCGCAAACTTCTTAATCTCATCTGCCCACCTAACCTTCTGTCTCCCCCTACCCCGCTTCCCTTCTCTGGGAATCCAGTTGGTGACCCTTAATGACCAGCGGTTATCCTGTCTACGTGCTACATGCCCGGCCCATGTCCATTTCCTCTTCTTTATTGCAGCTATGATATCCTTAACTCCCGTTTGTCCCCTAATCCACTCTGCTCTCTTCTTGTCTCTTAAGGTTACACCTACCATTTTTCTTTCCATTGCTCGCTGCGTCGTCCTCAATTTAAGTTGAACCCTCTTTGTGAGTCTCCAGGTTTCTGCTCCGTAGCTAAGTACCGGCAAGATACAGCTGTTATATACCTTCCTCTTGAGGGACAGTGGCAATCTACTTGTCATAATTTGAGAGTGCCTGCCGAATGTGCTCCACCCCATTCTTATTCTTCTAGTTACTTCAATCTCGTGGTTAGGCTCTGCGGTTATTACCTGCCCTAAGTAGACATAGTCTTTTACAACTTCAAGTGCACTATTACCTATCGCAAAGCGCTGCTCCTTTCCGAGGTTGTTGTACATTACTTTCGTTTTCTGCAGATTAATTTTAAGACCCACCTTTCTGCTCTCCTTGTCTAACTCCGTAATCATGAGTTGCAATTCGTCCCCTGAGTTACTCAGCAATGCAATGTCATCGGCGAAGCGCAGGTTACTGAGGTACTCTCCATTAACTCTTATCCCTAACTGTTCCCATTCTAGGCTTCTGAAAACGTCCTGTAAGCACGCAGTGAATAGCATTGGGGAGATTGTGTCCCCCTGCCTTACACCCTTCTTTATTGGTATTCTGTTGCTTTTTTATGAAGCACTATGGTAGCAGTTGATCCCCTGTAGATTTCTTCCAGAATGTTTATATATATTTCATCTACGCCCTGATTCCGCAGTGTCTGCATGACGGCTGATATTTCTACTGAATCAAACGCCTTCTCGTAATCTATGAAGGCTATGTATAGTGGTTGGTTATACTCTGAGCATTTCTCTATTACCTGATTGATAGTATGAATGTGGTCAATTGTTGAGTAGCCTGTTCTAAATCCTGCTTGTTCCTTTGGTTGATTGAATTCTAATGTTTTCTTTACTCTGCTAGCAATTACCTTTGTAAATAGCTTGTATACTAGAGAGCAAGCTGATCGGCCTGTAATTCTTCAAGTCCTTGTCATCTCCTTTCTTATGTATTAAGATGATGTTAGCGTTCTTCCAAGACTCTGGTACTTTTCCCGTCAGGAGACACCTCGTAAATAGAGTGGCTAGTTTTTCTAACACAATCTGTCCTCCATCTTTCAGCAGATCTGATGTTACTTGATCCTCACCAGCAGCTTTGCCTCTGTGCATGCTCTCCAAAGCTTTTCTGACTCTTCTATCATTACCGGTGGGGTGTCGTCTGGGTTACTGCTAGTTCTTATAGTATTAAGGTCGTGGTTGTCTCGGCTACTGTACAGATCTCTGTAAAACTCCTCCGCTATTTTAACTATCCTATCCATATTGGTAGTTAATTTGCCTTCTTTGTCCCTTAGTGCATACATCCGCCTTTTGCCTATCCCAAGTTTCCTCTTCACTGCTTTGACGCTTCCTCCGTTTTTCAGAGCGTGCTCAATTCTCTCCATGTTATACCTTCTTACATCGCATACTTTACGTCTATTAATCAGCTTCGAAAGCTCTGCCAGTTCTATTTTGTCTGTTGTACTTGACACTTTCATGATTTGACGCTTCTTAATTAGGTTCTTCGTTTCCTGGGAAAGCTTGCCGGTGTCCTGTCTAGCTACCCTGCCTCCAACTTCCACTGCACACTCCGTGATGATACTCGTCAGATTATCATTCATTGTATCTACGCTAAGGTTGGTTTCCTCGCTAAGAGCAGAGTACCTGTTCTGCAGTGACACTCTGAATTCCTGTACTTTCCCTCTCAGTGCTAGCTCATTGATTTGCTTCTTGCGTATCAGTTTCTGTCGTTCCTTCTTCAAGTCTAGGCGGATTCGAGCCCGTACCATTCTATGGTCACTGCATCTTACCTTGCCAACCACTTCCACATCCTGCACGACTCCTGGGTGTGCAGTCATTATAAAGTCTATTTCGTTCTTATTTACGCCATTAGGGCTCCTCCATGTCCACTTGCGGTTTTCTCGTTTTCGGTAGAAGGTATTCAAAATACGCAGATTATTGCGTTCTGCGAATTCTACTAGTAGCTCTCCTCTGGCGTTTCTAGTGCCGATGCCATAATCTCCTACTGCCTGGTCTCCAGCCTGCTTCTTCCCTACCTTTGCATTAAAGTCGCCCATTACTATAGTATACTGTGTTTTCACCTTACTCATTGCCGATTCCACGTCTTCATAGAAGCTTTCAACTGAAGCGTCATCATGGCTGGATGTAGGCGCGTAAGCCTGTACTACCTTCATTTTGTATCTTTTATTCAGTTTAATTACAATGCCTACCACCCTTTCATTAATGCTATAGTAATCCTCTATGTTGCCAGCTATGTTTCTGTGAATTAGGAACCCTACTCCCAGTTCTCTTCTGTCTGCCAAGCCCCGATAGCAAATGACGTGCCCATTCTGTAGCACAGTATAGGCCTCATCTGTCCTCCTAACCTCACTCAGCCCTATTATATCCCATTTAATGCCTTCTAGCTCCTCGAAATACAGCAGAGACTTCCCTCACTAGATAACGTTCTAACGTTAAACGTTGCTAAGTTCAAGTCCAATGGTGGCCTGTCCGTATCCAGAGATTCCTAGCACCCT
>WOVY01003466.1:0-26046 GCA_013436015.1 Rhipicephalus annulatus | reverse complement strand
AAAGATAACAGGTCACGAAACACTGCCTTGAGGGACACTGGACGATACTTTTAGAATACGAGATATGCAGTCGTTTACTTTACCAAAGTGCTTGCGGTTTTGAGGTAAGAACGAAGACAGTCAATGGGGCGAACAGGCAGCCTAGATTATGCAATTTTTAAAATGAATTTGCTATGAGTGACGAAATCAAATGCTTTACTAAAATCGACAAAAAAACAGCATCAATTTGATTCCTCGTATCAAGCGACAACGGGAACTCATGAATTGGTCTGACTAGTTGCGTTTTGGTGTATAATTGCTTTCTAAATTCGTGCTGTCATGGCGATAGCAAGCTGTTTTTTTAAGAACTGTAGTAATTTATTGTGTGACTATGTTTTTCAATAGCTTACATGACGCACACCTCAAGAAAACAGGCCTGTAGTTTGCTACGTTCAGACTCCCCTCTTTCTTAAACACCAGCACTACACGTACCGTACGCCAACCATCAGGAACGCGGGAAGTTTTAAAGTAGAGGTGAAAAAATTTGTTGTAATGCGTGCAGCGGCGTTTGGCGTATACCTACGCAAGAATGTCTTACAATATTATCTGCACCAGCGTGATGATCTATTTGTCGTTTCTGCAGCAAGAAAAAATATACCTTCATAAGAAATGAAGTAGCAAAGACAGTACTGTCTAAAATAGTTTTATGTGCTCATATCATGCTCAGAGCATGAAATTATGAAGCAGAATTATCCAATAAAGTAATCATCAACGACGGACGCAATCATTAGTACGATGGAGTCATCAAGAGTTATTCGACTGGGGTGTAGCATTCGTCTGTTCTAAAGATCGCCAGGGTACTTCAGGACTTTGTGTCGAGAATTCAGGCAATGAATCAATAAAGTGCCTAATATTGTGTCGAAGAGTTTGGAAGTGAGGCAGACTTTGATTTAAGATATTACACTAACGGGTTTCTTTGTGTTTTGACTCGTTTTAATCTACAGTGTAGATGAACGGTTTCTGTCATTCACGGGTGTTTTTTTTCTTTAGTGCGAGCACATTTCGAAGAGACAAACTTTCAATGAAATAATGTATAGTGTCTTTCAGAGCATCCCAGAGGGGCATGACGCCACCCGGCGTTTTATCACAACGTTCCCACAAACGATCAATTATCGCTTTGTCATCAGCTATGACAAAATTGATAATTAATTTGTTCCTTTTTTGTGTGTGCTGCTTTGTATCACCAGATGCAAAGGAAAGGTACACTACCTATTGCCGAGACACTATGAACACATCTACAGAGTATTCAGATTTGTTATTACTAATAAAAATATATCGATTACTGAGTGGGTGCTTTCTGCTTCGCTGGGGTACTCGGTAACAGTTCGTTTTAGGCCACACATCACCTTAATATCATCATGAGGGTTTATGTTCACATCGGAAAAGGAACAGGGTTACGCCAATCAATGCAAAGAATATTAAGATTCATCGACGAGTATCACCCTGCTGTTCAAAAAGGCAACCATATGAAGGAACAGTTTGGAAATGTATCCAGCGGAGCCTAAGGAGGCCTGTACACAGTACACAGAATAAAGAATGGTCCCAGCAGTATACTCATACAAACATGCTTTCGTGACCATCGCTTTGGTTTGCAACAACACCAGACAATGGATGCCGAAAAACAATGACTACGCCGCCGCACCTACTTTGCCGATCGCAACTGAAAATGCAATAGTTTTCGAGGTATTATGACTGAATGAGAAACATTGCTAGTTAACCAGGCTTCTGCAATTACTGTTATGTGTGGATCATGTTCAAGGAGTCACAGTTGAAGTTGCCAATTATATTTAAAAGGCTCCGAGCATTAAAATCTGGTGTCTTTATATGCTTTGTCTCTTCACGTGGTTTCCTTCAATGTGTGGCATGGCGCTGCTTCACTTTCGCTCGTGGCATCGTCCATAAAAAATAGCGCAATTGATTTCAATTTTACGAATGCGAAATAGATACGCGCTTCTAATTTACTCGTTCATTTCTGGTGCTATCCCAAAGAAGCTTATACTTGCGCTGTGTTTCATGACTGAAACAATTTAGAATAAAAAATGTTTGTTCTTTAAGTTTATTCGTATTGGATAATGACAGCCTTTTATTGTAATCTTGAAAGTAGGCTATTAATGGGTGTCAGCCAGTACAGCGGCCCAAGGCGGTGAATACGGGCTATAGACTCGCATTTACCTCAAAGTTTATTTATTTGTTTTTTGATAATGTCGCCAAGAACCTCTTTTTATAAACATCCTCATTTTCCGCACTGTTCTTTTTTGAAATGCCATAAACTATTGCGTTTATCTTCGACTGTGGTCTTCGAGGTCATCACGTTTCTTTTTTCTGCAAGGCGACTGAGTTTTGAACGGACAATGATGATGTTTCACGCGCTGTAGTTAGCACTGAGCTGTCCTTTGTATTTTTATTAAGTTGCTCTAGGGATTTTAAACGTGAGTGAAGGTCACGAATGAGCTGTACACACTCGCTGAACTTATTTTTATGTGCGTATATAACATCAGCGGGATTATAGGCTTGTCCCTTCAATACATCCAGTAACATATCAGGTTTAGAGGGCCCCGGTTATGCTCTTGAGATCACCCACATCAAAATCGCAAGAGCTACGTGAGAGTCGTAGGCAATACTCAAACAATCACCTCGGCACGTCACAATCAATCAAATACCTCAAATATTATTGGCTCAGGGTGAACTGACCCGCACAGGGAACGAAATTCCTGGTTAGCAGCATGGTCGCAGGCATTCCGCCGTGCCCACTGGTGAAGAAGTTCTCAGGTGTTGTTTTATACTGTCCGTGGCGTATGAGGTCACGGGCATGCGCAGTTCTTGAAGAGGGTTGTCCAACATGCCTGGCGTGAACGATACTCTCATGGCGGTCGTCTGAGCTCACGTTTTTTGCGAGGGGTCCAAGACGCACATCACACGATGTTCGTAAATCGGCGATCGCTACAGGAAAAATTGTGGGACTCTTAAGCTTTGCCCTTACGAGTTGAAACGTGATAGCGAAATCAGGCGCCTAATGCCCCGTTCAACCGCTAAGTGCATACTTATTCGTATGTTTTGTTTCATTCACACGCACGCACACAAACGCGCACCCAGTAGATTGGGACAGCGCGCGCTATTATCACCGAATGGGCTCGTTTTCAACGTGACACTGTCAAACAAAATGCGTTAATTGGGCTCTGAAACACTTTTTCAAGCAACAATGAAATGAATTTACTAGACGAGCTTATGTCTCACAAACTTAACGATGCAAAATTTTAGGAATCCGTCCAGTTAAAGTGGAGTTACAAAGATTTGTCGCATGCTCCAATTGCATTATCCCTTCTCTCATCCCGAAGGAAGCACTGGAAGCTAAGCAGAGAGGGGTGGGAAGGCCAAACAAACTGCCCGCGCCTCGTGACCTTGAGCACTTTTTTTTCTTCGAATGCCCGGCTTTTCAGTGTGATCACATGCTCACGCGTGAACAAGTTGTGGCCCCCGCAGCTATCCCTGTAACTTCATTTTTTGGGTCACAGACGCACAGACGATTTTTCGCTCACAACCAACGGGGCCGACGCCGGCGGCGGGTTTCCTGCGACAAAAGCTCTTCAACGCTCTCGCGTCAAAACCTCCAGCGAGAACGAAATTCCTGGTTATCGGCATGATCACAGCCATTTCGCCGTGCCTAGTGGTGAAGTTGCTGTGAGGTGTTGCTTTTATACTGTCCGTGGCGTATGATGTCACAGACAAGCGCAGATCTTGAAGAGGGTTGTCTAACATGCCTGGCGGGAATGATGATCTTGATAGCGGGCATGTGTAGGGTTGGGTTGCACACGTCGCACGACGTTTGTAAATCGGCGGTCACTAACAGGAAAAGCTGCACAGTGAGAAAGAAATTCCTGGTTAGCGGCCACGTGTCACTCGAAGGCATCAAGCTGTTTTAATGCCACCTATGACCATTCTTTCTGGACAGGGTCGGGGGTCGGCAGTGCTGGAGTAAAACACAACAAAAGTCACTGTTTCGCCGCAAAGGTGAACTGATGAATGCAACAAAAACAAATGTGGGCGCTATGCCGACACCAGAGTAGGGCTACTCCACGACTCCATTACGGTAGGATCTGGCGTAAACCTCAAAAGTACTAGTCGTAACAAAACACAGCCCCTCAAGCGAACAAAACTCGTTTCGTGCGTTCTGGCACACTTACGTAAAGTAAGCAGAGGGACAACAGAAGGCCAAGGATATGAGTCGTCTTTTCATGTCAGTCGAGATAGCGTGTATGACCGTAGCCTTTTAATCCAAATTCGTAGTTCCTGTCGTGGTGACACAGCCTCCCTTCTCTAACATCCCTTCATGCTCCCTTACCCGATAGAACCGGTAGGCGTGTTTCAGCCCTGCTTCAGCCGCACCCGTGTGCAGCGTTCCCAACGTTCCGCTCTTTCGTGGAACATACGACGCGGGGATGAGGGGCAGTGTTATAAATTTGGGCTTTGTACTTTACGTGATGGCAAAGGCAGGAATTCGTCTCTAGTGTTCGTATTGTTCATACAGCAAGATAAGATATCCATTTTTGCACTCTGGTGCATATCGTGCTGCAATGACGGGGTGTACTAGCTGCCTTTTACTTACGTGGAGCTGTGTTCGGAGCAAAAGGCACATGACTCATTCGTGCTTTGAACAACCTGTTACGGAAACCACAACATGCAAGATATATTCATAGCATGCACATAAAAACGAGCAATTCATTTATTGCAATGAATTATTTCGAATATGTTCTAGCCGTACTGCCACGAGGTCGTGCTGTGAACGAAGGAAGCAGGCTAGTTCAGATAAAACTTTATTTCGCAGAACTTGTGGCCGGTAAACTGAACGTCTGATAGCACTGATACGCTCTGGCAGTGATAGCAGCTAACAGAGCGTTGGACGTCGATCGACTGACAAGCGGCGAAATGCGTCCCAATTTATGCACGTGCTGTCCAATATTCCAGCCTTATCAGTGGTCGTCGCGCAAGTTCTGTAATAATCTCGAGTGTCATCGCCTTGTGCGCAATCTTAACACAACTACCTACAATAATCGCGTACCTTCTCGAACATTGAGCGTAGTCTCCACTGAGCATTCCTGAGAGGTTTCGTGGGCGAAAACCTATTGAAATAAAAGGGAAAATAAGAAACGCACAGGGCAATATATCTTCAATAAGTTGACTTTGTTAATTCAACACAGGCGTTATTCTTGAACATCTCACTCACCTACAATGAGGCTCAACTGAGACGCTCATTTTTGCAATAAAGTGGAGGCTGTAATAAAGCTTCGGCGGAGGCGAGATGTTTCTACGCAAAATGAAGTCAACTTCACCGTTCGTTTAAAGCTGTGTGATTTCATCTTGACGATAATAATGAAACAAATCCTTCATGTGAAGCATTTTCTGAAGTAACGAAAGGAGGGAACTTTTTTCGAGAGGCTTGTTTATTTTTTTAGATAAAACCAAATTGATTCAACAGACAGTTATCCCAAATAATGAATATCAGGCATTATTTGTTTTTGACTTTAGCAGTTGAAGCCGAAAAAAATGGCCAGATCAGTCAGTTGGATGCGAACCCACGACCTCTAAATACCGCGTCCGATGCCCTACCGGGTTCAGCTACGACGGAAGCCGCTTCCACGTCCACTTCATTAGGTATTGCAGCGTCTGTTATCTCGCAGTATCAACCAAAGCCTCCCGTGGGCAAGGCGAAGGCTGAGATACGCTTTTCGCCAGAGGGCGTAACGTTGCACGTCCTCATAGCGCGATGTAGCACATAACCAGAAAAATGCGCGAAAGCTTTCCTTTCAATTACATATAAGTAGGAAACACTTTCACCAGCTACTAATATACCTTTTCACAGATAATAGAATCCGTGCGAGTCGTTACTAACGAACGGAAAAGAAAATTCAATGAAATCTCGATGGCTGTTTTTTTCTAGCAGTGCAACTACCAGTGTGCTATGTTTACAGTCACTGAGCTAAGCGTTTCACAAATCAGGGAACTCTCGCGGCGATAGCCAATGATCAGAACGACGGGCGAAAGTTTTCTTTCAAATCACATGTTTTTTACTGAATTGAAACACGTTTGATCAGTGCTGGTTACCTCTCTTCACAGATAATAAAGTCCAAGCAAGAAGTTCCCTCAACGATTGAAAACAAAACGTTTTACTAAATCCCTAGATAATGTTTTTTTTCTAAGCACTGCAGCGCTTTGTGTGCTGTGCTTTCAGTAGCTGTAATAAATGTTTCAAAAAGTAGTGAACTTCCTATGAGTCGTGAAAACGCAGCTTCTGTTCGCATTCTAGTGATTTGACGCACCTATATTGGCAAGTTTGCGGCTAATTTAGCTAAAACCATCGTTGATTGACCAATTTATCATACACGTTATATCAGGTATGTAACCCATTCAAATTGCTTTTTTTACTTAGTTATTTTTTCGTCATCTTTGCAGATAATTTGGGCCGACACGCAGTTCGTCGGCTGCGGCTACTCGTACTACACCTTGGACGGCGTCGAAGGTGACAAGAAATACCAAGGCTTCTATGTCTGCAACTACGCCCCAACGTACGTGTCCGCATGCTAAGTGTGCATGATCCATGACTGTACACGTTATGAGACGATAGGTAACCGATCACAATTTCTCCACTCAGGCATGAAACTGATTACGAGAACACGCTACTGCGTCCCAAAAGTATGCGTTGAGCAGCTAAAAAGTTATTTGCGGTGCTATCTTCTCATACTGAAAAACAAGCAGGTGTGCCGCGTACGAATACAATCCATGAAAGCAGCCCCTCAGAAACAGGACTTAATTCACTACGTGCCTGATCTCGCTGCTGGCTTTCATGAAGTTGCTGGCTTTCATGAAGGGTAGCTTGTGGGGAACGCGTCTTCTGCGCTCGGTGGTGGTAACGACTGAGTGAGTATGTGGCGCAGCGCCAGCCAACTGCCACCGCGCCTAAACTCGCCGGGAGCGCGCGTCTTTTGTTTTTCTCGGCACGCTCGTCCCGCGCTGGAAGCCTTGACGGCGGCGGTGGAGTGCGGGCCCGAGGAGATTCCCTATTGAAGAACTTGGAAAGCGATTGAGGTTCACCTTCAAGAGCAGAACATGATAGAATGATGAACATGATGAATTAACATGATGAACATGATGAAGAACGAAGGTTGAATAACATAATGAAGAATAAAGAACATCATGAATGAACATGATAGAAGGCTTCGCTTGGTTTCCGGGGCATATTTCAACCATGACGCAAGGTACGGATTATCTCTTTGCGTAACAAGTGCCGTTTGAAGCTATTCCAGAAAGACTATTACAAGTACTACAAGTTAATGTTCACATTTCACAAGCAACGTTACACAGGTGCTCACAAAGAGACACAGGCACGAACACACTTAAGGAGCAGTGGGACCAATTCTCCCCTTTTAAACGCGATAGCATTGGAGACCTCGTGTCGCAGAAAGGCCCCGCCGCGGTGGTCTAGTGGCTAAGGTATTTGGCTGCTGACCCGCAGGTCGCGCGATCGAATCCCGGGCGGATATGTTGGGGGGCGGATATGTCATGGGGGCGGATATGTTGTATGCCCGTGTAGTCAGATTTGGGTGCACGATAAAAATCCCAGGTGGTGGAACTTTCCGAAGCCCTTCACTACGGCGTCTCTCATAATCATATGGTGGCTGTGGGACGTTAAACCCCACATATCAATCAATCGTGTCGCCGCAATGCCGCCGTTGGCGTCGGCACCGTTGGTTGTGAGCGAAAAATTGAGAAAAAAAGCAAATAACATAAAGAATAAAGTCTTCCACCCATTGAGGATCGAAGCCGGGCCGTTCAGGTGGTAAGCAGGTATTCTTCCACAAACCACGACGTTACTTACAGCTGCTTCGGGAAAAAAAACACTACATAAATGCCATGTAGTGGGAGGAGCCTTCTTAACGCATTTTGTTCGACAGGTGTCACGACAAAAATAAGCTCATTCGGCGATCTGTAGGCACATTGAGAGGCCATCGAACTACGTGGAAAAAAGGCCGGGATAGTGCAGCCATCGCAGCTAAAAACACAAAGGAACTTTCAAACAACTCTAAAAATGGACAGCTATGTCCATCTAGCGGAAAACATGTCATGCCTTTCCAGAGGCCTTCATCATGCCAGAGTAAACACTAGATCTTGTGCTGTCTTCTGTGAGACATGGTGAGACTCTTTATGACCTCTGAAATGGCGAGCGCGCGGCGTGTATCTAGGAGGTCATGCGACACTTGCTTCAGATAAAAAAGCTGTATGTTCTATTCGCGCGCGGTTGCTGGTACAATCTATAGTGTGCGTGCGTGCGTTTCTGCACGTGCGTGTGTGTGCGTGCTTGTGCGCATGCGCGTGCGCGTGAATGTTTGTGTGTGTAACAAAACACTATAAAATGTATGCACTTCGCACTTAAAGGGCGCACTAGGGGCCGGACTTCACTATCGCGTCCAACTCTTAAAGGTGAAGCTAAAGGGTCCCCCGATTTTGAATACATTATTGGCAGTGACCTTTCTCTACCCTGATTTCAGGATGTTTCACAGGTATCTGTGAAAACAATAACACATCACAATAACACATGTTAAGCACATTAACTGCTTAATTGAGTGGTACCTATTTTTCTGGTGCTTCACTATAAACGCCGCTTTTTTAAGTCAAAGGAATTGTTTTCACATAGCAAGCCCTGGAATCATTATTTTCGGTTTAATTATGGCGCCTAATGTAAGTTTTATTGAAATCGAAAATGATGACTGAGATCATACGTTTTTTATTTGGTTCCATCATCACAAGTCAAAATAAATTCGAAAGGAAAAGTGGGGGCAGTAGCCAATCTCGGTCCTACGACCCGTGCCACAGAAATCGAATGTTTTGCTCACTGGGTTAAACCAGGGCCCATTAGATATCAGGATTTCCGCAGTTTGCTTGAGGATACCATGCTATGAAACCAAAATTCAGTCGTCACGATGGTATTATTACAGAAATCTGACATTACACAAACACACACGCAACACACACACACACACACAGTGTGTGCTTTTGCTTGCCTTGGTGACCATTCCTGCTTCTTAGGTGCCTTGTTGTGCTAGGTATCAGTTAAATGCGGTGACGACGATGATCATTCTGTGACAGCTGACGCTACTGGTTGCCTGCCTGCCTGCTGGCTTGCTTGCTTGCTGGCTCGCCGGCCGGCTTGCTCGGGTGTTCAATTCGATGTCGATATGAACGCTTTCGCGATCCGCAGCTCATAAAACATGCTTAGCTCTTATCAAATTTTTAATTTGCATTGAAATGCCACTTGCCGAATTAGAAAAGAAATTGCCGTGGGCAAGGCATGCGGCGTGAAGAGAAAATCGTTGTTGGTCATTTGGAGGACCTTACTGGATTTAAAGAGAAGGCCAGCGCGCGAGGCGAACACACGTTTTTTTATTGTAGGAGTTTGAATGTGTGAAACCCTTCATACGATTATGAGAGACAGCGTTCTGGAAGACTCCAGTAGATTCCACCTCCTGGGGTTCTTTAACGTGCGCTTAGACCTATATAATTACAATTACCTCAAGGGTTTTCGCCTCCATCGAAAATTCTGGCCGCCGTCTGTCTGTGGTCGAACTAAAACCTCTCGGCGCAAGCTACTGACGTAAAATAACCAAGCATCACCTAGCCAAAACATGTCAATGACCTAGAAGCAACCACCATTGAATATGTCAGGCCTACAGACAACCTATGATGATGATGTTTGATGTTTTATGGCGCAAGGGCCATTTCACGGCCAAAGAGCGCCAGTTCATCTTACTAAAAAATATGGACAATGATTGTGATAAGCGGCTGTATAAGGGCCATAAAATTCCTCGCAGTAAGGCGGAGTAAAAACATACAAGTAATAAAATCATGACCATGCCGTGAAAGGTGTGTGTGATGTGAATAGATGACAAAAGTTGGTGATAACAAAAGACGATGGTGGATATGTATGGCATTAGCACAAGTGCCTCACTCGTTCAATACCCTTGCGTCCAAGGGCCGTGAGGCATGTGCTTTTCTTGTGTAGCCACCGCAGCAAAAACCTCTCTGGAGAGGTCACTGCTACGGTATGCCCGGGTATATGATATGAAAAGCTATGAATTTCCTTTAAAAACGCCTAATAATGATTTGTGACTAAAAAGCGGTTCCCTACCGACGAACATTGCAGGGTGTAAAGGTATATGTTGTCGGTAGAGTAGTGGAAAAATGTTGTTTTCTTAGAGTTTCTAAGTGTTTACACTGAATTAACATGTGAAGGACGGTTAAGGATTCACCACATCTATCACACTAATGGTGGATTCGCCACCAGACAAAAGGTGTGTGTGTGTCGTGTATGTGTGTCCTATCCTGAGTCTCGTTAGTATTACCTCTGTATAACGCGATTTCGATACGGGCAGCCAATGACCAAGGTGTGGCTTAATAACGTGTAGTTTGTTTTGTGTGTGTGTATCCCACTTGCTCTGCCAGTATACTCTGAGGTTTCGTTTGAGGGATGGTTTAAGATCGAGGGCCGGGATCGATATAGGTGTAGGGGCAGTACTTTTGTGCACGGATGCAGCGAGCTGATCCGCCCTCACGTTGCCTTGAATCTCACGGTGCCCTGGCACCCAGCACACTACAACGTGTTGTTTGAGTGTATAAAGTGTGCATAAAATGGAGTAAAGTGAGACAAGGACTGGGTTTTTTTGTTTTTAAGACTGTGCAGAGCCGTTACCCACACTTAGGGAGTCTGTATAAATTACTGCTTTTGTATTTGTAATTGTTTGATGTGTTTAGCTGCCACAAGTATCGCGTACGCTTCCGCTGTGAAGATACTTGTGCGTGGATGTAGTGGACCAGCATCCGAAAAGGATGGGCCTACAGCAGCGTAGGACACAGAGGAGTTAGTCTTGGAGGCATCTGTGAAAAACTCAGGACATGTGTATTTGTGTTGAAGTTCCAAAAAGTATGTTCGGATATGGGCAACAGGTGCATGTTTTGTAACTTCTAGGAAAGGACACATCACAGTCTATAGTCTGCCATTGCCACGGTGGCAGGATATGCTACAGGAGCCATTAAACTGTGTTCTAGTGAGACTCCCAGTTTCCTAAGCTAGACTCTTTCAGGCGAACTAGAGAAGGGGCTGCCTCATCGCAGGCCTGTTTTGAAACAGAATGGAGCTTGACAAATCATTAATAGTAGAGTATGAGGGGTGCTTCTTAGTCTGCTTTCACCTTAAGGAATAAACAAAGGACATGTAAGTTCTCTGCAGATGAAGCGACCACTCATTTGACTCAACATAAAGGCTTTCTACGGGGCTAAAGCGAAAAGCACCTGTAGAAAGGCGGATGCCCAAATGGTGCACGGGGTCCAGCATCTTCAAAGCACTTTGATGTTGCAGACTGATAAACAACTGGCCCCATAATCTAAGCGGGTGCGAATGAGGCTTCGATACTAGGTTCATGAGACATTGTCTGTCACTACCCCACGTAGTACGTGACAACACTTTTAAAACATTCATGGCTTTTAAACATTTTGTTTTTAGATACTTGATGTGCGGTACGAAGGTCAACTTGTTGTCCAAGATTAATCCTAAGAACTTATGCTCCGCATTGACAGACAGACGTTGACCGTTCAACTCAATGTCGGGTTCTGAGTGCATGCCTCTCTTTCGGGAGAACAAGACACACGTGCTCTTTTGTGGGTTCAGTCGGAATCCGTTTTCCTCTGCCCATTTGGAGACCTTGTTTAAACCTAACTGAACCTGTCGCTCACACATTACCAGATTGCAAGATCTAAAGCCGAGCTGGACGTCGTCGACATATGTACAATAGAACATATTGCGAGGGATGGACAAGTGCAAGGAATTCATCTTGATGAGAAAAAGTGTGCAGCTAAGTACACCACCTTGTGGCACGCCTGTTTCCTGGACGAATGTTTGGGAAAGAACCGTGCCCACTCGGACACGGAATGTCCGGTTTGACAGGTAACTTTCGATTATGTGAAACATTCTTCCGCGCACGCCAAGGTGGGACAGGTCTCTTAGAATTCCGAAACGCCATGTTGTATCATAAGCCTTTTCGATATCGAGGAATACAGAGAGAAAATATTGTTTATGGACGAAGGCGTCCCTGATCTGTGCCTCGATACGAACAAGGTGGTCTGTGGTGGATCTACTTTCTCGAAACCCGCACTGAAATGGATCGAGCAAATTGTTTGTTTCAAGAAAATGTACAAGTCTGCAGTTTATCATTTTTTCAAAGATTTTGCACAAGCAGCTTGTGAGTGCAATAGGCCTATAACTGGAAGGTAAGGAAGGGTCCTTGCCCTCTTTCAAAATGGGAATTATAATAGCCTCTTTCCAGGAGTTAGGGATAGTGCCAGAAAACCAGATAGCATTGTACAAACAAAGTAAGGTTTTTCGCGTTTCGATCGGCAGGTTTTTTAACATTTCATAAACGACACGGTCAGAACCTGGGGCAGAAGTACTGCAGAAGTTTAGGGATGTTCGGAGCTCAGCTAGATTGAACGCTTGATTATATGCCTCGTATCCAGTGCATTTGTGTTCGAGTTTCTGCTTTTCTATTCTTGTTCTGTATTTTTGGAAAGTGTCAGTATAGTGGGATGAGCTGGACACCTGTTCGAAGTGTGCACCGAGGAAGTTTGCCTGATCTTCCAAGGTGTCACCCTGAGTGTTTACGAGTGGAAGTGTGTGTACTTGTTTTCCTGCTATCCTACCGACCATGTTCCACACTTTAGCTTCCTGTGTGTATGAATTGATCCCTGACAAAAACTTCTGCCAACTTTCTCTTCTTGCCTGCCGACGCGTTCGCCTGCCTTGAGACTTTATTTTCTTGAAGGTGTCAAGATTTTCGGCTGTCGGTGAGTTCCGAAGCAGCCTCCAAGCTCTGTTTTGCTGTTTGCGCGCGTTTCGGCATTCAGAGTTCCACCATGGCACACGCCGTTTTCCAGGGTGTCCATTTGTTTGTGGGATGCATTTTGTTGCAGCATCAATCAAAAATGCTGTGAAGTAGTTGACAGCAACATCAATGTTCAAAGTACTTATGTCATTCCAACCTAGACGAGCGATGGTATAAAAGTGTTCCCAGTCGGCTCTGTTTATGAGCCACTTGGGAACACGTGATGGACACTCAGTTACTGTATTAGTGCTCAAAACTATGGGGAAGTGGTCACTTCCGTACAGATTACTGATGACTTTCCACTGGAGTAGGGGCACAAGAGATGGTGATACTATGCTTAGGTCTATGGAGGAGTAGGTGTTATTGGCGAGATTATAATAGGTTGATTCTTTTCGATTTAGAAGACACGCGCTTGAGGAGAGAAGGAACTCTTCAATCAGTCGACCTCGCGCGTCATACCGAGAGTCACCCCATAGCCTGCTATGCGCATTAAAGTCTCCAAGGAGAACATAGGGCTCCGGAAGTTCATCAATTAAAGAGTGTAAATCACGTTTTTGCAGCTGATAGCTAGGAGGAATGTAGATAGTGCAGATTGTGATCAGTTTATCAAAAAGAACTGCTCGAACAGCCACTGCCTCAAGGGATGTTTGGAGTTGTAAGTGTGTGCATGCAATTCCTTGATTCACAATGATGGCAACACCTCCGGATGATGTCATAGCATCAACACGGTCCTTTCGGAATATAACGTATTTACGGAGAAAATTTGTGTGCTTTGAATTAAGGTGTGTTTCTTGTACACACAGCACTTTTGGTGAGTATTCGTGTAAGAGTTCTTGGATGTCGTCAAGGTTTCTGAAAAGGCCCCTGACGTTCCATTGTATAATTTGAGTGTTCATGGTGAATGTAAAATAGTGCTGTGTGTACGAAAAGCGAGTGGCTGTTTAGACAGAGTTTGACTTCACTTAACAGGGCCGTCACCAGGCCCTGTTATCGGCTTTTTTGTTTTCTTGGCGCGCTCCAAGGAGCCACGCCGCTCTTTCGGCACCAAGGGTGCCGACGTATCCATTGCCTCCTCGGAGGCACTGGATGCCCGCACGTGCGGGCTGCTAGTTCGAATTTCGGGCCTCACTTGGGGAGGTGAGGCCTTGAGACTGGAGGACTCTGGAGTCTCCGGTCTCTGTTTGGGAGTAGGCGGTGTAGCCTGGGCTACAGCCGCCTTGGGGGCAGGTGCCACAACCACCGGCTCGGTATGCGCGGGCCGAGGGAGTGGCGAGGGCTGGTGCGGCGGTGCCCCCTGACGCGCCGCATCAGCGTATGTAGCTCCATAGAATGGAGCGACTCTTCGCCGTGCTTCCTTAAATGTAATGTTTTCCTTCACCTTCAACGTAATTATTTCTTTTTCTTTTTTCCAGTATGTGCAGGAGCGTGAATATGCGGCATGGTTTCCTTCGCAGTTTACACAGTGTGGTGGTTGTTTGCAGTTCTCAGACACGTGGCCTAGAACTCCACATTGTGCACAAGTCTGGCGACCACGACACGTTTTGGAGCCATGGCCATATTTCTGGCATTGGAAGCAACGGCGGGGGTTGGGAATATATGGTCTCACGGATGTCTTTGTGTACCCAGTCTGAATAGTTTCCGGCAAATCGCTCGAAGCAAAGGTCAGTACTAAGTGTTTGGTTGGGATTTCCTTTTGATCTCTTCTGATCTTAATACGCTGTACGTTTGTCACGTTCTGGCTCTTCCATCCTTCCAGAAGTTCAGCTTCCGTCAGCTCAAGCAAATCTACGTCTGATACGACCCCGCGAGATGAGTTCATGGACCTGTGTGGCGTAATACTGATGGGTGTGTCTCCAAACGTTGTGAGGGTGTTCAGTTTATCGAATTGGTTTTGTTCACGTATTTCAAGGAGTAGATCTCCACTGGCCATTTTGGTAACCTTGTACCCGGCACCGAGAGTTTCGGTTAAGGACCTAGCCACTACGAAGGGGGATACTGTTCTGGCTTGCTTGTTAGTTTTTTCACAGTGTATAACATGGAATCGAGGAAAGGTTTGTCTTGGCCGCATGAAAAAGTTGATATCTTCGGTGCGTACCCGCTTTGAGGAGGCACGATCACTTAGTAAAGGGAATGCTTTGTGCATGCTAATTGTATGTTGTTCAGTAGCGTTGGCGGCCACCCACCACGGAGCCCAACGAGGGGACGCTGCAGGTTTACAGATGCTGAAACCTGCAGACGCCAGCCGTACAACGCCACTATAACCCAATGCGCCTAGACCAAGGTAGGCTATTTGCACAGGGTTAACCCTAGCCGCCAGGAAGTTTGGAAGTAAACGGAAGAGAGTAGAAGACAGGACAGAGATAAACAGTAAGAGATAAAGACGAAGATGTAGGGAGAGAGAGATAGGAAAAGGCGACTGCCGATTTCCCCTGGGTGGGTCAGCCCAGGGGTGCCGTCTACGTGAAGCCGGGGCCAAAGGGGTGTGTTGACTCTGCCGGGGGGCCTTAAAGGTCCAATCACCCAGCGTCGGCTCAACCCCCAGGATCCCCTTTTCCCCGGACACGGCAAGGCCACGCACGGCTAGGCGTGGGAGGGAGTAGAAACTCCCCCGTTAGCTCGGGTCCGTGGTGTCGCTACACACCAAACGCCTACTTGCGCAGGCGCCCCTGCGGGGTTAGTGTGCTTAGTGAGTCGGTGTATATGATTGCTTTCTTAAATTTTTCAGCGATGATTTTCCGAACTGCTTCACTCAAGGCATAAGCTTCAGCTGAAAAAATAGAAAAACTACGAGGTACTTTCACAGAAACTGCGCTTTTCGTCGTCACAATCCCAATACCCACGTGGTTCTCCATTTTTGAGCCATCTGTGTAAAATTCTTCGTAATCCCTATATTCGTGCTGAAGTGTATAAAATTCTTGGATTATGTGTTCTGGTGGGGTGCTTTTTTTGTTGAAACGGCTTAGTGAAAACTCGCATAGCTGCGACAGGTCGAACCATGGTGGCAGTCTTGGTGGTTTAATAGCGACATCTAGTGATCCATCAGGGATGGTATAAAAGCGGCAGTATTCCTCGAAACGTAGGATAAGTGGTTTGATTAGGTTCGGTTTGCTGAGGTAGTGTGAGCGTGAGTCACATTTTGTGGCGATTTTGTAGCAGATGTGTTCAGGTGATGACCTTATTCTTAAAACATATGACAAGGTTAGTAATGCTCTTCGATCACATAGAGGGGGCTCATTGCATTCTACGTATAGACTTTGCACAGGTGATGTTCTGTAAGCACCACTTGACAGACGGAGACCGAGGTTGTGTATAGGGTCAAGACGGCGGATGTATGAGTTTCGCGCCGAGTCGTAGACTACGCATCCGTAGTCTAAAATGCTGCGTACAAGAGATCGATAAATACGTATAAGGCAGAGTCGATCCGAACCCCAGTGTTTATGGGAGAGTACTTTGAGCACATTGAGTGCTCTGTTTGCCTTAGTTTTCAGTGCATTTATGTGTGGCAGAAAGTTTAGTTTTCGGTCGAATGTGATTCCTAGAAATTTGTGTTCTTGTTTTACCCGGCATGTTGATGTTGTATAGTTTGAGCGCGGGTTCAGGGAACAATCCTCTCTTTTGCGTAAAGAGGACAGCTGTGGTTTTTTGGGCTGAAAAGCGGAAACCATTTTGGTCGGCCCATTTCGTAAGCCGATTTATTGTAATTTGGAATTGCCTTTCGCAGGATGATAGGCTGGAGGCTCGGCATGCAATTTGCAGATCATCAACATAGATGGAGTGCATGACTGTACGGGGTATAGCCCTGTTTGACGGAGTTCATTTTCACTATGAACAGGGTGGTGCTCAAGACGCAGCCCTGTGGTACACCATTTTCTTGGACAAATATTCGTGACAGAACCGTACCCAAACGTACTTGAAAAGTTCTATTCGATAAAAAATCGTGTAAGCAGTTCAGCATTCTTCCGCGAATCCCTAAGTTAGCTAGATCTCTGAGAATTCCGTATCTCCAAGTTGTGTCATATGCTTTCTCTAAGTCAAAGAAGACCGAGAGACAGAACTGTTTGTGTAGAAATGCTTGTCGTATTTCTTGTTCCAGCCTAACAATGTGATCAGTGGTGGAACAGCCCTTTTTGTATCCGCACTGGTGTGCGTCTATTAGGTGCTCCGATTCCAGAGTGAAGGTAAGTCTAATATTTATGATGCTTTCGTAAGTTTTTGCAAGGCAACTTGTTAATGCAATGGGTCTATAGCTACTTGGGGTTGTTGGGGGTTTACCAGGTTTTAGGAATGGTATGACTATGGCTTTTTTCCAATCCTCAGGCATTATGCCAGAGTCCCATATTTTGTTGAAGAATTGAAGAAGTGCCTTCGCGGATGCTTGGGATAGGTGTGCCAACATTGCGTAGTGTATCTGGTCAGACCCTGTTGCCGTTTTTTTACCGGCAGAAAGTACCCTGTTCAATTCGTGCAGCGTAAGCGGAAGGTTTATAACTTTCACTTGAGGTACTGCTAGTAGGCAATCTTTGTCTTTCTGCATTTTCTTTATATTTCAGGAATGTATTGGTGTAATTTGCTGAGCATGATACCTTATAAAAGTGTTCTCCTAATAGGTTGGCCTGGTCTTCTAGTGTTGATTGTGTGTCCGGACTTGTAAGCAGTGGTATTGTGTAGGAGGAGTACTCTCCCTTGAACTTCCTCACCTGGTCCCAAATGTGTTTAGATGTGACTGAACTGTTAATTGATGATATGTATTTGTGCCACGAATCCTTTTCTGCCTGTCTTCGAATAAATCGGGCTCTGGCTTTTGCCTGTTTGAAGTTGATGAGGTTGGCGTAGGTGGGGTATCTTCGTAGAATTCCCCAGGCCTTATTTTGCAGTTTTTTGGCATCAGTACACTCGTTTGTCCACCAAGGGTTGAATTTCTTGCGTACGATGCCGGATGATTGCGGTATTGCTTTTTCTGCTGCTAAGATTAAAACTTTGATGAACTCTTCGTTTTGTTCCTCAACAGAAAGCTCCGGTGAGAAAACTTCATCGAGTTTAGCGTTTTCTGTAAAAACTGGCCAGTTCGCAAGCTGTACTTTCCACCGGTGTGGCCTGCTTGTTAGAGTTGGGTAAGATGGTATGAGTTTTATGATGCCGGGTTGATGATCACTACCATAAGACGTGTTGACAACGTCCCATTTAAAATCATTAAAAATACACGATGAACACATGGCTAGATCTAAGCAACTAAAAGTGCGCGAGGTTGGTGAAAAGTAGGTAAAAGCACCGGAATTAAGAAGGCAGATGTCATTTGATAAAATGAAATCTTCCACGGCTTGCCCTCTTGCGTCAGTTTTGTCGCTACCCCAAAGGGTTGAATGAGCATTGAGATCCCCAACTAAGATAAATGGTTTTGGCAACTGTTCCACAAGATTTTCTAGGTTTTTGGTGGTGAAAAGGGTGTGAGGTGGGATATACAGTGAGCAGATGGTGATGGTTTTGTATGATAGGATGGTGACGGCTACGGCCTCGAAAGATGTGTTTATTTGGACATCTCGCGTGGGAGTGCTGTCCTGCACCACTATGGCTACTCCTCCAGAAAGACGGTTGCAATGTTCGCGGTCCTTTCAGGCCACTTTGAAGCCTTTTAGGAAATGGCCGTGTTTTGCACCAAGATTTGTCTCTTGGAGGCAAAAGGCTACTGGAGAGAATTTGTTAATAATGTCCTTTATGTCACCTAAGTTATGAATTAAACCTCTACAGTTCCAATGTACGATAAAAGCCATGGCAGAATAAAGTAAAGTAAATATACTACTGGGGACTGATCAGTATAAAAGATGATAGGTGACAATATTAAGAAATAGAAATAGAGAGAAATACGATAACCATTACGGTTATCGCTTACTTATTGCGGTTACCGGGACTTTGTCCTTGTCTTGTTTGGTACGCTCGAGAGAGCGCTTGTCCTTCGGTGTCGATGACACCGGAAGTTTTGTGGTCGATCTCCATTGCCTTGTCTGAGGCGCTGGAAGATCGAGAGTGAGGCGCTGAGAAACGGATCTCAGGCCTCGGCGCTCTATTGAGTTTAGGGCCCAGGGAGACCGGAGTCTGCGGGCCCTTTGATGTGCATGGGGCAGCTGGCGCTGCTTCTTTTTACGGGGGCGGTTTGAGTCACCATAGAACCACTGGGTGTGGTAGTGGTCGACTCCTGAGGCCTTTGTGACGCTGCCCCCGACTGCGTCACCATCGGCGTAACTTCTGTGGAAAAGGTATGATAGCCGCGTTCGCGCTTCGCTGAATGATATCTTTTCTTTGACGGTCAGAGCGATCACTTCTTTTTCTTTTTTCCAAGATGGGCATGACCGGGAATACGCTGGGTGTTCCCCGTCACAGTTAACACAGTGGGGTGAGGATGAGCAGTTTTCTGATTTGTGGTCGCTTGCGCTGCATTTTGCGCATGTTTCTTTGCCTCTGCAAGAGTGCGAGGCGTGTCCGAATCTCTGACATTTGAAACAGCGTCTGGGGTTGGGAATGTAGGGTCTGACATTTATTTTAAGTACCCAGCCTTAAGAGAGGTGGGCATTTCACATGTTCCAAAGGTTAGTATTACGTGTTTGGCGGGCACTTCCTGATTATTGCGACGGATTACAATTCTTTGGACTTTGATGACGTTTTGGTCTTGGAAACCTTCGAGGAGCTCTTCGTCACTAAGGCCTAAGAAGTCTTCCTCGGAGATTACTCCCCTGCTGGTGTTTAGAGAGCGATGGACCGAAACGGTGACAGCTGTTTTCTCCTATGCTGGTTAGTTGGGATAGCTTCGGCACTTGGTCTTTTTCGGTTAGCTCCAAAAGGAGGTCACCGCTTGACATTTTGGATGCTTTGTATGTGGGTCCTATTTTTTCTTTTAGGCACTTGGCCACCAAAAATGGGGATAATTTTCTTAGAGGTGTGCTGTCACTGTGGATAATGTGGTACTTCGCAAAAGTAACTTTAGTTTCTTTCGAGACGTGATAACTTCCTTCGGTGCGGCCTCTCTTGCGAGACCGATCAAGGTCGGCGGATGCTTGTAAAGCCATACAAGTATGAATGTGTTCGGTAACAGCGGCGACCACCCACCATGGAGCCCAACAAGGGGACGCGGTTGGACTTGTTGAAACAAGCCCTCCCGACGCCAGTCGTACGCTGTCACTATAACCCAATGTATTTATCCAAGGTGGGATACCTACACAAGGTTAACCCTTGCCGCCAGGAAAAATCGGAAGTAAATGGAAGAGAGTAGAAGACAGGATAGATAAAAAGTGAGAGATAAAGACGAAGATGTAGGGAGAGAGAGATAGGAAAAGGCGACTGCCGATTTCCCCAGGGTGGGTCAGCCCAGGGGTGCCGTCTACGTGAAGCCGGGGCCAAAGGGGTGTGTTTGCCTCTGCCGGGGGGCCTTAAAGGTCCAATCACCCAGCGTCGGCTCAACCCCCAGGATCCCCTTTTCCCCGGACACGGCAAAGCCACGCACGGCTAGGCGTGGGAGCGAGCCGAAACTCCCTCGTTAGCTCGGGTCCGTGGTGTCGCTACACACCAAACGCCTTTGCGCAGGCGCCCCTGCGGGCCATGCACAACAGTTAGACTCTCTCCACAGTGTATACATGTAGGTGGATCAGTGCCTGTCAAAAGGTTGTTTATGTGTGCCATAAGTGTGGCCTATTCTGAGCCGTGTTAGAGTGACTTCAGCGAACCTGTTGAGTTTTTGGGGGATAACTTTTCTCAGCTGGGGTTTTACTAGGTGGAGTTTGTTGTCGACTTCTCTGTCCCATTCAGCTTGCCAGTGGTTGCGTAGACCTCTACGTACAACAGGTTTTAGATCTACACCCGGAACAGAGGTTATATCTATGGTTTGCCGACCAGCGGCTTCTCGTGCATTCTTGTCCACTATTTCATTGCCCGCAATTCCAGAATGACCTGGAACCCAGCAAATAACAATAGAAAGTTTTAGGTTGTAGGCTGCATAGATTTCGTTAAGGAGCTTATTAAAAGTAGGGTTCTTGCTGTACTTGCCACAAGACAGGCCCTGACAACACTTAATGAATCTGTGTACACTATAGACTTTTGTATCTTGTGTTGTTTAATATGTTGTATAATGAGCAGGATACCATAGGCTTCCGCTGTGAAAATGCTGGTATGTGTATGCATGGTTCTGGTGTCCGAGAGCTTTTGTCCATAGGCTGCACAAGATACAGATGTTTGAGATTTTGAGCCATCAGAGAAGAACGCGGTTGAACGATATTTGTGTTCAAGGGCTAAGAAATGTTGCTCAATGAGTGCACTTGGACAGTTTTCCTTCATGATGTCTTTGAAAGACCAGTCACAAGTGACTGGACTTTGCTGCCAGGGAGGGATGTGTTCGACAAGGTCACTTTCCTCCAAGTCATTGAAAAAAATTGCAAGTTGTTTTAATGCAGGTCGTATTGCAAATGGAAACGGTGGGGCGATAGAAGGACGGTTTAGGTATAACTGGGTAGTAGACACATCGTTCATAAGTGTTTTACATGGGTGCTGCTTCAAAGACATGATCTTAACTGCATAGTTGACTCCTAGATACGTGCGCTGATAGTCTAGTGGCCACTGATCTGACTCTGCATAAAGGCTTTGAATAGGGCTGGTACGAAAGGCACCAAGTGCCAACCGGATACCTAGGTGGTATACAGGGTCCAACATTTTCAGTGCTGTTCTTGAAGCTGACTGATATACTATGCATCCATAGTCTATGCGTGACAGAACCAGGCTTCGAAACAGAGATATGAGGCAGTGCCTTTCTGTCCCCCACGACTGATGCGATAAAATCTTTAAAAGGTTCATGGTCTTGAGACATTTTAACTTCAGCTGTTTTATGTGCTGGATGAAGGTGAGTTTGGAATCGAAAATTACACCGAGGAATTTTTGTTCTTTCGCGATGACTATGTTTTGTCCATTCATTAGTATGCAGGGGTCAGGATGCACACCTCGTCGTCTCGAGAACAGCACACTAGTAGTCTTGTCAGTGTTGAACTTAAAACCATTCTCGTCAGCCCATTTTGCAAGTCGGTTAACACCTAACTGTATCTGGCGTTCACATACAGTCAAGTTACACGATTTGAAACTGATTTGAATGTCGTCCACGTATAGAGAGTACGATATCGCAGGTGGAATAACAGAGCGAAGAGAGTTCATTTTGACTATAAACATCATCATCATCATCATCATCATCAGCCTGACTGCGTCCACTGCAGACAAAGGCCTCTCCCATTTTCCGCCAGTTAACCCGGTCCTGTGCTTGCTGCTGCCAATTTATACCTGCAAACTTCTTAATCTCATCTGCCCACCTAACCTTCTGTCTCCCCCTAACCCGCTTCCCTTCTCTGGGAATCCAGTCAGTTACCCTTAATGACCAGCGGATAAACAGTGTGCAGCTTAATACTCCTCCCTGCGGCACTCCATTTTCTTGAAGAAATGTGCGCGATAACACAGTACCTATTCTTACACGGAACTTCCTTTCAGACAGGTAATCTTTTAAGATGGTAAACAACCTGCCACATATTCCGAAAGACAGTAGATCTTGCAAGATTCCATATCGCCAGGCAGTATCATATGCCTTCTCAAGATCGAAAAAAACAGACAGACAGTATTGATTGTGTACAAACGCGTCACGTATATACGACTCGAGGAGGACAAGATTGTCGGTTGTGGATCTAGCTGTACGGAAACCAGACTGGCACGGGTCCAATATGCCATTGTAGTCCAAGTAATAGACCAAGCGGCGGTTAATCATTTTTTTCAAACACTTTGAGTAGGCAGCTCGTGAGGGCGATAGGCCTGTAACTATTTACCGAAGAGGGATCTTTGCCCTGTTTAAGGATTGGTAGTACTATTGCCTCTTTCCAAGCAGAGGGTATTTTGCCGGTACTGAAAATCTTGTTGTAAAGAGCTAAAAGGCAGTTTAGGGTTTCATCAGGGAGATTTCCGATCATTTCATAAGTAATTGCATCAGAACCAGGAGCAGAACTCCCACAGAAACCAAGGGCGAGCTTCAGTTCATATACTGTTAGTGGTTTATTGTATCCGTCTGATCGAGGCTTGTTCCGGCACAGAGGTACACTTTCAGCTATGCTTTTGTGGCGTAAGAACTTAGTGGTATAGTTTTCTGAGCTTGACATTTTCTCGAAGTGTACGCCAAGAGCGTTTGCCTGTTCTTCTATTGTATCACCGCAGTCATTCACCAAAGGGAAGGGATTTGGGCCTTGTCCTTTGAGTTTATGCACCCTATTATAAACCTTGCTGGCGTCTGTGTAGGAGTTTATTGAGGATATATAGCGTGTCCAGCTTTCCCTTTGGCTATACGGCGAACACGCCTGCCATTCGCTTTGCAAACGTTTAAAGGTTATCAAGTTTTCTGCTGTTGGGTAGCGAGAAAAAACCCTCCATGCTTTGTTTTGCCGTTTTTTAGCAATTTCACACTCCCGATTCCACCATGGCTTGCGTTAACCTTATCATTCCTGACTGCGGTATGCACTTTTTGCACAAGTAAGAACATATTCCGAAATATAGTTGGCCATCTCTTCTACTTCCAAATGGTCTAGCTCTTCGAGGCGTAGTGTACATAGCTCTCTGAATTTGACCCAGTTTGCAACATGAAGTTCCACTTTTTGGGATAAGACGGGCCGGTCATCCCAATGTTTGTTGCTAAAAGAGTTGGAAAATGGTCCACTTTCCGTATGGATTATTAATAACTTTCCAATCTAAGTAAGGTAGGAGTGACGGTGATCCAATGGCTAATCTATGCATGAATATGTATTGTGTGTGGTACTGAAGTAGGTTGGCTCTGCCTTATTGAGCAGGCAGGCTCCCGGATGCGAGAAGAAAGTTTTCTATTGCACGACCTCTCGCATCACATTTGGTATCACCCCATAGCGAACTGTGAGCATTAAAATCTCCAATTAACACATATGGTTCTGGAAGCTGATCAATAAGCTTTTCGAACTCTGTTTTATTGAATGGTTCGTCAGGGGCTATGTAGATCGAGCAGATCGATATAAGACGGTTGAATAGAATAGCGCGAACAGCCACAACCTCAAGAGAGCTTTGTAGCACAATGTGCTGGCATGCTACGCTTCTTTGTGCAATGATGGCCACACCTCCAGAAGAGAAATTGCCACCATTTCGATCTTTACGAAAACCACATATTGATTCAAGAAATTCACATGAGTCGACTTAAATGAGTTTCTTGAACACAGAACACTTTTGGCTGATAGTCATTAAGCAAGTCTTGATATCATCTAGGTTTTAAATAGGCCTCTGGCATTCCACTGTAGTATTTGTGTGTCCATTTTAGGTGTATTTTGTGTTCTGTGCTCAAGGGTGGAAAGTAAGCTCACAGACCCTTTCCAGGGGCCGTGACACGAGATTTTTCTTTTTTGGATCGGTCGACAGAGTCGCGCCGATCCCTAGGCGCTGGCTGCGCCCTCACGCTTAGTGTTGTGTCCATTGCCTCTTGCGAGGCGCTGGACACGCGCTCTTGCGAGCGCTGCATTTGTTTGAGGGCCTCGCCTCTAAAGACAAGGCCTTCGCGGCCCCCAGCCCGGAGGCTGGTGGGTCCTTCTTCAATGGCGGAGCAGCACTGGCTGCAACCGCCGAGGGGGCAGAAGGCGTCACCGCCGGCGCACTACGCGTGTGCCAGACAGGCGCCGGGGGCCGTCGTGGCGCTGCCCCCTGACGCGCCACTTCGGCAAAGCTGGTTCTGGCAGGTAGGACACCTGCCTTCGTGCCTCTCTAAACGAAATGTTGTGTTACCTTAATCGTGACAATTTCTTTTCTTTCTTCCAGCTTGGGCATGACCGTGAGTATGCGGCATGTTCCCCGTTACAATTCGCACAGTGAGGAGAGTTTTCACAGGCATCAGATGTGTGTTCGTCAGCACTGCATTTCGCACAAGTTAGGCGGCCTCGGCAGTTCTGAGAACTGTGGCCGAATCGCTGGCATTTAAAACATCGGAGAGGGTTCGGTATATATGGCCTCACTCGGAGCTGATGTACCCAGCCTCAACGGAGTCGGGCAGTACACTTGAATTAAAAGTAAGTATCAGGTGCTTAGTCTGGATTTCTTTGCCATCACGCCTCATCCTAATTCGTTTCACGTTGATGACATTCTGTTCGCTGAAACCCTCTAGGAGTTCAGCCTCAGTCAGCCCTAATAGGTCATCATCTGAAACAACACCACGGGTGGTGTTCATGGTTCGGTGTGGGGTTACTATATTTGGTATCTCCAAATTTTACTAGATTAGGCAGTTTCTCATATTGTTTCTGGTCGCGGAGCTCCAACAGGAGGTCACCACTTGCCATTCTCGTTGCTTTATACCCTGGGCCGAAGATTTCCATCAAAGACTTTGATACTAGAAAAGGTGAAAGTGTTCGCACTGATTTGCCGGGTGTGTCAGCGTGGACAACGTGAAATCGAGGAAAAGATACTCTCTGGTGACCATAAAACTGGAAGACTTCATCGGTGCGCCCTCTTTTCTGAGGGCGATCAGGGAGTGGGGGGAAGGAACTAGCCATAAGAAAAGGTTTCTTTTCGGCAGCGGTGCCAGCCACCCACCATGGAGTCCTACAAGGGGACGCTGCAGAGTCTGGAAGCACAGGCCCTACAGACGCCAGCTGTACACCACCACTATAACCGAATATGGTGTATCCAAGGTAGGATAGCCACACAGGGTTAACCCTTGCCGCCAGGAAACACGGAAGTCAACGGAAGAGAGTAGAGGACAGGAAAGATTTAAAGTAAGAGAAAAGACGAAGATGTGAGGGGGAGACAGGAAAGGCGACTGCCGATTCCCCTGGGTGGGTCAGCCCAGGGGTGCCGTCTACGTGAAGCCGGGGCCAAAGGGGTGTGTTGCCTCTGCCGGGGGGCCTTAAAGGTCCAATCACCCAGCGTCGGCTCAACCCCCAGGATCCCCTTTTCCCCGGACACGGCAAAGCCACGCACGGCTAGGCGTGGGAGGGAGCCAAAACTCCCCCGTTAGCTCGGGTCGTGGTGTCGCTACACACCAAACGCCTACTTGCGCAGGCGCCCCTGCGGGGCC
>WOVY01003465.1:0-37550 GCA_013436015.1 Rhipicephalus annulatus | reverse complement strand
GAAGCAAGAACGAATGGACGGCCGGAGGCACCGGGACGGATTGATGGACGCTTCGCCTCACTGATCCCTAATCACTCATGAATATGCTGTGACCTTTATTATTTATCATCTGCAAGTACGTCCCTCCAGTCGTAGTACCAATCGCCTTTTCAGCGTATATTATATACATTTCGTTATATGTACAAGTACCACCCTCTATGGCTGGTTCATGAAATAACGAGAGTTGGCTACTTACAAGATCACGACGAGACGCTCATGCATCTCGCGCCTTAAGGAGCTTCGCTCCTATAGGAGTAGTCCAAATCAGCCTATTATTAGCGGGAAAACAACTCTGCTCAGAATTGTATTCTGGTTTTGAGACGTAACACCACATCAGTTATTACGCGGGACTAACCATCCTACCCAACGCTCAGCCTTGGCCTTATGCTCGGTTTGCCCTTCCTGACAATGAGCGGCCGTCGTCGCCGGCAAAAGTGACCCGGAAGTGGCACGCGGAGTTAACTTGCCGAGTCAGAAATTTCCAGCGAGGACTGTGATTAATAATTTCCAATACTGAGTCGAATTGACCAAGCCTACTCGTAACAAAGGGAGAAAACAATGCTCCCTAATGCAAAATTTGAATGCAGTAGTGCGCGTTTTTATACGACAATAAAGGAAAGCGGGAAACAAACATTTCAGAGGAGCTTATGTGTATCTACAGATACAGGGTACTCCTAATTTGGAGTTTTTAATATGGTAAAAAAAAGTGTCAGTCTCTTTAATACTTGGTAAGGTTTTGAGATCGTTATTTCAATTTTTTTTAGTTTCCTCCTCTTGCGTTTGTTGCCGAGTCAAATTTTTAGTTCCTTAATTTTATTGTTACTTCTCCTTGCGTGGCGAGGTTTCATTTGTTGCGATCGCTTCCACAGCTTGTCCTTTTGAAGAAATCGTGACTTTCTCTTTGCTTACGTTCGCGTATGTGCGCTTGCGCAATAGTTAACACGTTGAATGACCTTATAAGTCGCCTTGTGATAGCATTATTTGCTTTTGCTTAGGCTAGATAGATTCAAACATGCAAACCAAGCAGAAAGACGCATGCACATGCATGAACGACTTCTTTTAATATAGCCAAAACGAAAGAATTCAATGAAGAGAAGTAGTTACCAAATCACTAATGCCTCTGCACTTATATTTTAGGTTGTGCACGCGAACCATGGTTCTTTGGATATAATTACGTCATCTTGGCGTCATTTGTAGGCGGCCACCAAAAGGCACTCGCGGCGGAAAAGGTTATTCATTGGGCGTGTTAGTGTACAGGAAAACATGGAGCTGTCAGTGAAAAGTGATAGCGGCAAGCACAATCAAACACACCATCTGCGGTTCTGTAAGGCACGGTATACAATCAGGCATAAACTCGCGTCCATACACGTTTCAAAGTGTCCATAAAGCAAAACGGAGAACACGAACTGTGGTCAAATTTGCAAATCTGCATACCAGCACGCTCCGTCGGAGAAGCGGTTATTGACTTATAAATTAAAATGACAGCTCTATAATATGTTTATAAATAAAAAACACTTCTCTGATAGATAACCCTGGCATGCAGGTTTGCATAGTTTGACCACAGCTGGTGTGCTCCGTTTGACTTTGGGAGCACCTGCATGCCCCACTGCTCGCGTAGTGCGAGAGGTGTGATCAGATTTATCGGAAGCACATCAAGGTACGACTTAATGATGCTATGTGGAGTTTAACGTCCCAAACCACCATATGATTATGAGAGATGCCGTAGTGGAGGGCTCCGGAGATTTCAACCACCTGGGGTTCTTTAACGCGCACCCAAATCTGAGCACACGGGCCTACAGCATTTTCGCCTCCATCGAAAATGCAGCCGCCGCAGCCATGATTCGATCCCGTGACCTGCGGGTCAGCAGCCGAGCACCTTAGCCACTGTAACCACCATGGCGGGGCATCAAGGTTCGCCTTACCCCGAGTGGTAACATCGAGTGGCACAGTTTTTAGCCTGTAAAATTTGCTTATGATAAAAGAAAAAAAGAAATAAACAAGAAAAAAAAACAAGGACGAGCATGGCGTTCACTATGAACTGCACCATGGAAAAAACTCGGCCTTGTTTTTAAGACAGTGGGCAATTTCAGTGCACTGTGAAGTTACGCTGCTGAGTAGATCTCGATGTTTCAGTCAACGAGGCACCTCCAGTATATAGAATTTACAATTTGTGATCATGTTTTAATACTAATCCTCTCCGCCCACTCTGCATTCCAATTTAAAGTAGCTGCAGAGCTCCATATGGGAAGAAAAAGAAATATGTGAGGATAAGTATTATTACACTCTAAGATATTCTTATACTGTTAGGAGTGGTTTGTAGTCGCATAAACAGGAGCCTGTATTTACTGCAATGGAAGTGTTTAGGCGTGTGATAGCGAGTTACAACTACACACAGAATGAGGAAAAAAAAGGGTACCTAAAGTTTTTGTATCATTTCTGACCAGTAGGTAAGCACAGAAATGTTCAATAAGAAAATTTGCACAACTGAATATAAAAATTTAATTGTCACTCTTATCACGCAATCTATCGCAGTCATCAGAATTTTTTTGTTTGCGAAGAAGAGTCAGCAAGCGGGGAAATTTGTATTATTTCTACATAAAACTCGATCGTACTCCTCAAACGTGAGCGTGTTAACCATTTGACAACCAACACTTTTTAGGAACACAAATAAGCTTAAGTATTCACGGTATAATTGCCAGCCTACACCACTTAAAAAATACCTGTTTTAGCTCCGTCCAAAGCTACCTTCTTTTGGGGTGGGCTGTCTGAAATGGTGTCGCGAATTAGGCTCCGGCGGTCACGACTTCGTCGTGTCATGTTCAGGGCGCACGTGTATGATGGATGATAAGTGCCCGTTCTAAACATGTCGAGGACAGTTCACTGAAACCATGTCCGTGCTCTCGTTTCTGTGGTGACCCTCACAGTAGGAAGCGCTTCTTCTATACGGTTTCTCCACTCCATGGCAGTAAAGAAGAAAAGACCGCCTCGGATATATTTTTTTTTCTTAAACTGTAAACGTGGGGTGATGTGAATGTAGTAGTATAAGTGTCAAAATTTTGACACACTACAGCCAGTCACTGGCACCCCTTCCTCTCCCTGAATGTTCTTAGTTTTGTATGTGCATAATGCCCGCATACAAGCACATGCACGCACGAATATATATGCTGGGTGGTTAATCCCTTTCCGCCTAAAAAAATGCTGGGTACGCCCCTGCTGCCGATCAGAACATTCGCTGTAGTAGCCAAACATTTGCCTATACCCTCATGACTTTACATGTTAATAAGCACGTTATACGTTTTAGGGGCGAAGATCCTTATGCGGCACCAGTTCGTCCCTCGTAGCAGTTGTAGTGTGTAAAAAGTATAAAATTTTGACCCTCCAAGGTGGTGCCGGTGAGAGATTTCTTCTGTGCGTTGTTGAACAATGAAAATAGTGCTCAATGTACATGTCAATGGCTGCTAATGGGGAATGAGAGACAGGAGCATTCGGCTTTTAGTGAACGCGCACGCTGCGATCCCCATTAGCAGCCATTGGCATGTACATTGAGCACTATCTGACAAGAAAGGGTTGCTACGTTATATTCGCTGGGGTGTAACCTCCTTAGTTTTAGAAAGGTTTAGCGAGCGTTGAGCCGCAGCGCATGAATACAATGAAACTAGTGTACACCATGAACTCGAGTTGGTTAAAGGTGGGAAGTAGACCCGAAGCACAAGCCGTAAAAAAGTCTGCGTGTGCCACCTCTCGGTTTAGTCCTTGGAATGTCCGCTGGATGGCGGTGCTTCTATATGGGGAATATATGATGAAAAGATGCGAGATGATGGTACTTGGAGTGTTGAATAATGGACGAACGGACACACAGACAGATGCATGGATGGACGCATGAACGGACGCAGGGGCGGACGCATGGACAAAAGCAGGGATGGACGCACGAACAGATGCACGCAGGGACGGGCGGATGGACGCATGGTCGGTCACACAGACGGACGCATGGACGGACGGAAGAAAGAACGAATGGACGGACGAATGCTTCGCCCCACTCTCCATCATTCACTCCGTGGATATGCTGGCAATTTTTTTAAGCTGCACTAAACGGGAAGTACCTGTCCAAAAACGACATGTGAATATGTACAATGTTGTTAACATAATTGCAGGCTTATTCTTGGAGGTTCTGAGACATTGGTGTGAAGTCCAGAAGTGCTTCATATGGGGCTAGTTAGTATCGTAAACATGGAATAATGATGTGCTGCAGATGTGCACAGATACGAATAACCAGAAGAGTGGGGCCTTGACATCGTTGCCCGTTTTGAGTTCTTGTTAAGCTCTAAACACATGTAGGTCCTCTCCGTATGGCGGGAAAGGGTGTGCCGCTACACAAAGCTGCGCACCCACACTCTCCATAGGGAGAGGCCACGTACCCACCGCGTGCTGACGTGCTGGAAAACGTATACGTGCGGTAAGGGTTCTAGTCGGCTGTGCGCACCTCTGCAGCGCGACGTTACCCTTCCGTATTGACATGAATGTTAATTTCGTTTTATGTGTTATTCCGCAGTTCTCTGTACTAAAAACGAAAATGCAACAGAACAGATGCACAAAAAGAACACGGGCCAGTTCTGACGGACTGTTAGCCAGGTGCCCCAGCATTCAGTCTTTCACCCTCGTGGTGAAACAATGCATAATCAATGCTGAGCTACCTCTGCAAGGATACGTTTCATTTTCGTGTTTTACTGATTCCTAAAAAGAGGGATCGACCACGTTTCTTTTTTCCACCCCGCCTCCCAAAGAAGTTCGACAGTTTGTAGAGTAGACCACGGCGATCACGTTTTTTCGAATATTACAGCACTGCGCGCCGTGCAGATCCCCCCTTTCAAAAATGATCCCCGCGCTCCTTACACGTGCAGTGACGTCAAATCGCTCATCGGCGACTTGACGTAGCACGCAGTTTGTCGATTGGTCCAAACCAGTCATTATGAAGGGATACGCCTTCCCACGAGGCCACGCGAAAGTTTAAAGCCAGCTGAAACCAACGTTGTCACCTTTGTAACTTCCTTAATATAATAGCACGTATTTGAAAAATTCTTGCAGCAGCATGTTCACAAAGCAAAAGTGCACATATTTCTCTTTGTAACAATTTTCGGACCGTGGGGATGTTTACTGGTCTTCTAAAGGGACACTAAAGTCAAATAACAATTTACGTCAGAGTGAAAGCTGAATGTATGACACCTTGAACGACAATATTAACAGCAACAATGCCCTACTTACCGAGAAATTAAGGTAAGTGCACAAGAACACAAGCGCCGCAGTAGGACATTGTAAAAATGATCCCGATGACATCAGACGGACCGCCTACAAATAATCACTAGTAATTGACCTGACTACACTAAATAAAGAACCTTTCGTGCATCTAGGGACGCAATAAAATGCCGCTTGTTCGTTTCCGTTTGATTAATGCAAAAAAGAACTGCAGGACGTTACTATGGGGAATAGCATGAGTGGTTCAAAAATTGAATTTGGCGTAGTTCAATTGGACAGGTGGTGCCATCTCGTGGGGCGCAGGTGAACCAAAAAACGTCTGAAATTTCAAAGCCAATGGTGGGAAATTGATCAATGGCCGTTGTTGCTGCTGTGGTTCCTGCTGCGTTTGGTCTGCTGCTACTAGCGTAGTAAAGTCGGGCAACATTGTGCACCGCAACAGTGACGTCAGTCGGTCCGGTCGGTCCGCTTCTTGAGGCGGGTTATTTGAAGTGCGCTAACGCGATGCGGATCATTAAAACGTGTTGTTATCTCAAGATAGGTCCTTCTTTAGCACAAAAGTAACACTACGAGGTTTCTGGATCGCTATTTCATCAATCAACGTCGACTTGAAAGTTGCCTTTAGTGTCCTTTTAACGAATGCAGAGCTTCACATTGACAAAACAACACTTACTTGTCACAGCGAAACATCGTATCATTCGAATCTTGATTTCTGGCGTGATTACGGCTGCGTTAATTCGTTCAAAGTGTATTTATTGAGCGGGGTGCCAAGTATTCCCAGAAAATGGCGAAAGGTGACATATGTGAGGGTACGTCGGACACATGCAGGACACAACTGTGTTCGTCTGAATCATGAAATGTGTTTGGTCATTTTTACGACAGTGCGCTGGACTTCAAGAAGGAGGATGTCCACGATGCTTTTCTGGTCAAGTACAGAAGCCTTGGCAAGATCACGTAAGTCGACAGAGCTGAGAACCATTATTACAGTGTATTGGTAAAAACGCAGAATTTAGTATACTTTCTTTTATATGCATTTATATCATGTGCGTCACCAATTAGCGAGCATCGAGCTTTAATTCATTACCAGGCATCGTAGTCTGCAATGTAGGGGTTCTCCTATTCTTTGGTGGTATATGCATCATATTAATCTAATTTCACATAGTTATTAGTTCAAACAAAATGTAAATATTTGGCAATTATTTGTGTATTTATTTATTTGTTTAGACATACTTCACAAATCCAACACCGTCACAGTTCACTATTTTAAACGAGTGAGAAATTTTCCCTGTCTGCTCTCCAGTCATGCAGTGTCAAGAAAATGTGGGGTTGGCGTCGGTGGCATTTGTTGTTAGCAAAAAATCGGTATTTTCTGCGAGTGAAAGATGCCGATGAATAAAGGGAATAAAAATGAAGACTCGAGAAAGAATAGAACATTGGTTTTTATTTATTTACATAGATATACCTAACAGTCCTTCAATGAGGCATAGGTTGAGAGGAGCATATATGGTGCAATTCAATATATATAATAAGGTGGACGAAGCTTGGGTATCAGCAAGTTCAAAATGTGCAATGGTAGTGCGTCTCGTAAGGGGGCGATATTCGTCGCTGAACTTCGTGATTAGGAGATGAGCATGTCTCTTGCTAGGCCGAACGATTCCTTGGGCAACGCAGATTTGTCGTGAAATAAGGAGAGACGAATTGGCCTCCGCAATTATTGTGTCAGACACGTCCTGTCCCAATGCTACCTTGGCAAAGAGGCTGTTTCGAGGCGGGAGAGTTGTAGAATCGTCAGTAACACGGAGCGCTGTCTTCGAGAGTTGCGTACCGTCAGTTGCAGCACTAAAAGAATCCTCGAACGACACAAGTAATTCACGGAGGTCGATGACTGAGACGTATTCACGAAGAAAGTCTATTCCCAGGATTATTGGCCGAGAACAAACGCGCAATACGAGGAAAGACCCCGTAAATGTCGACGTACGAATTCGAATGCGCGCCGAGCACATACCAGTAGGCATCACCAGATGGCCACCTGCCGTGCGCAACTGGGGTCCTTGCCACGGTGTGGTAACCTTCCTCAGTTCAGATGCCAGTGCGGTGCTCATCACGGAATAGTCGGCGCCGGTGTCGACGAGGGCGTCGACAGTATGATTGTCGACGAAAACGGCGATTTCGGCAGAAAAGATCTTTCTGCTGTCTGGGAACACTGAAAAACCGTAATGCTCGTCGTCGCGTAGTTGCGTCGAAGGGCTGTCTTTAACAGTTCGCCTGACCGCGACTTCACCCCCAGAAGTGTCCCGGACGGGGGGCATAACCTGGTACATTGACCGCATAGCGGGACCTGTAGCCAGAGGCGCAGGGGATCGCAATTCCGCCGCATATGTCAGGATTGGGGCCTCGGTTGGCGCCAGGTATGTGACTACCTGCCAGACTTCTTGTCTGATTACATCCACGATGTCTGGCACATGTGGACGGGACTCCACTGCCTGAAGCTGTCGCAATTCACCGCGCACGATACTTCGAATGATATCTGCGAGGGCCTGTCTCTCGCTGTCAGATCCGATAGAGCATGCGGTGACTGGGATGTGGCATTCGTATTGTGACGACCGCTGCTGTAGAGTACGCTCCACCAAAGATGCCTCACACATTGACTCGGTGACAGTCGTCGGTGGATAGCACACGAGTCCAGCGAAAAGCTGTTCTTTTACAGCCTTCATCAAATGCCGTACTTCCTTTTCTTCCGACATGGCAGGTTCGACACGCCTGAAGAACCGAAGCATGTCCTCGGCAAACATAGAAACGCGTTCGTTCGGTCACTGGTTCATGCAAGATATGGCTTGTTCACCCCTCTCCTTTCTTTCGGCGTTGCGGTAGGAGTTTAGTAGGCGTCGTGGAGCTGCCGGCTAAACTCTTGCCATGTCGCAAAGGAGCCCTCGTGGTTCTCGTACATGTCTTCGCAGAAACTACAAAGTAGAAGTAAAGCCTGCGCAGCTTGCGAACATCTTCCCATTCGTTGATACCGGCAACCCGATCAAAGTGGCTGAGCCAGTCATTCACATCCTCGAAGATATCTCCATAAAACGGTTTTGTTGTCTGTGGCGCATGAAAAACATGCGCGAGAAGAGCACCATGAGAATCGCTGGTTTGGACCGCCTGGCTTGTCGTCGGCGCTGTCGTCTTTCTGGGTGTCGGTGCCAAGGGACCAAATTCAGGGGGTAACCCACGCAGGCGGCTGCTGCTTCTTGCTCTGGGAGATGTAGCTGTCTCCAAGATGGCTGACACCGCCGAAGTACACGTACTAGCGTCTCCACCAGTAATGTCGCGAACAAAACAAGACCGACAGCCAGGAGTTGACTGGAACTAGAGCAACAAAACGTTCTGTTCTTTTGGAGAGCCAAAACGAGTATGAGCTACAGCGCTCGTTCTTCAACGGTGGCATGCGTTAATATAGTAGAAGGGCTAAAAATTGTCACATAGCAAAAAAAATTCCGCGTTACAGGCTGACAAAGATGTTAAAAGAAAAATAACAGCAAAAAGAATAACAGATAAGCAAAAAATCATCAATTGCACAGCATGACAGCGCGATCGCGTCATTATACAATATATTATGCAAGCACGTGAGTGTAACACAAGCATGTGAGTGTAAAATGAAACAAACAAACAAACAAACAAACGTAGCCTTATCGGAAAAAGAAGAAAACAAACAGCGTAGCAGTTAAGTATTCGACAACATAGCTACTCCAACACTTGATGCTGTTCCGCAAAAAGAGCCTACACACAGTCATCATGCCGTGCAAGGAGTCATGCCAGCATATTTAACATTGCGTGGAGGAAACGTAAATCGCGCGAGGCGTCACACCATGTGAATTACGTAATGAGTGGTTGTTTCAAAGCTTCCAACCTGTTACAAAGGAGAGAGCTATGATTCATCATCATCAACCATGCACAACGATAACTTAGTGTGCAGCTACTTAAGTGCAGGCAATGCCTTGTACAGACGCTGAGCGGATACTTCGCAATCTGATAATAGTATCTCGTTGCACTCTTGAAGTCGAAGCCTGAGCATCCTCCGTATTTTCTTTAATATGCGATTGTGGCTCGCATTTGCCATAATTATAATATAAACAACACTTAGTGAGCGAATGAGTGAGTGAGTGAGTGAAACAACTTTATTGTCGATCCGGCATACAGGGGGAAGAGGTAGGGGAATTAAAGCAAGACTCTAACGCGTTCGGACGTCCCAGAGCAGCAACCTACTCGCGTCAAACATGTGGGGGCGCTGTTTTCAGCCGCTGGCGTTGCAGGATGCCAAGCATGAAGGAAAAAAGAAAAAGAGAGGAGGGAGCACTACGTCCCAAGAGTGAAGCCCACCTTGTCGGCCCAACACGTGATCTAAACGTCAGAGCTTGCGGTAGCTTTTAGTACTTTCGCTGCTGTTCCGCCTTTGAACCACCTGCGTGAACCGGCCTGGTCCGTGCTCAACCAGCGCGTTTCGATTAAAAGGTACCTGGCGCCGTACTCCGAAGTATCGGCAAATCTCGTTGCTGGCGCGATTTTGCGCAAAAGGTCACGTGTTGGGCCGACTTTCATGGCTTCAAAACGGGTTGGCTTGCCAAGGCTGGGTGCGTGACGTCAGGCTCCCTCCTGTGTTTTTCCTTCCTCCATGATGCCAAGCACGTGCTGGACCACGTCTCTTTTGTTGCTCTCGGCTCATGATTTTGCTGCTGATGGCAGTTGGCATTGCTTCTTGGTTACTCGGTAGTGGCGCACAATCCCAGAGGAGGTGTTTCTGGGTGGCTCGCGTCTTCTTGCAGTGTTGGCATATATCTGTAGAGTATACCTGCGGGACCACGTACTTTGCTCAGACGGGGGTCCATACGGCTTATACTTGAAACTGCCGTGTGTGGCTGCTTCACTGCGTTGTAGGTCTCGGCGAGGCGGTGGGTAGAGGCTTGTGCTCGTTCTGTACCACTGCAGAACGTCGCCGTATACGTTGTGATGAAATACTCTTCGTCTTCGGCATCGGGTCGTTCCGGCTCCGAGGAATGTGTCGACGAAGACCCGCGGCTAGTTAGTGCATGTGCCTCCGTATTTGCTTCCTCGTCGTGATTCGGGCCCGCATTCAGCTGCCAGCATGCGCAGGAAACCACTTGACGGTATCGTTGGTTCCGGTCTTGTTATCGTTGAACATACCCCTGTTGTGGTTTCATGGGCGTTTGTAGCAAGGTTGATTATTGCCGGCTTCGACTCGCTGAGGATCGCGCAGCAATCCGGGATCGCCAGTGCCAGTGCGATTGCTAACTCCTCGGCTTGCGTGGGCGACTTTAATCGTATGCTTGCCGACACTGTGAGTGCAACACCTAGGGTTTTACGAGGCAAGACGACATTATGATGAGGAGGACCGCGGTAGTGGAGGGCTCCGAAAATTTCGCCCACCCAGGGTTGCGGTCTTGAAGACTATAGTCGCAGTGCATATGCTACAAGTTCCAATCAATCAATCAATCAATCAATCAATCAATCAATCAATCAATCAATCAATCAATCAATCAATAATATATAGCAGCCACATTACAGTCACAGGCCTGTCATCGAGGAGCTTTTGGCTCAGCAATACGTGTGACATGGCAACCCGTCCGCTCATTTTCAGCCATACGCTGCGCTACTTTTCATAACTCACGACGGTGGTCTACTGGTTATAGTGCTCGGCTGCTGACCCAAAGGTAGCGGGATCGAATGCTGGCCGCGGCCGCTACACACTTGATTTGATTGATTGATATGTGGGGTTTCACGTCCCAAAACCACCATATGATTATTAGAGACGCCGTAGTGGAGGGCTCCGGAAATTTAGACCACCTGAATTTCTTTAACGTGCACCCAAATCTGAGCACACTGGCCTACAACATTTTCGCCTCCATCGGAAATGCAGCCGCCGCAGCCGGGATTTGAGCCCGCGACCTGCGGGTCAGCAGCCGAGTACCTTAGCCACTAGACCACCGCGGTGGGGCGCCGCTACACACTTCGATGAAGGCGATATGCTTGAAGTCTGTGAGCTTAGATTTAGGCGCACGTTAAAGGAAACCAGATGGCCACAATTTCCGGAGTCCTCCTCAACAGCGTCCCTCATACCCATGTGAGGATCCACAATACCCCAGATATTATTATTGCTGACTGAATATACCTGTTCAAGAACAATTCCATCTGACGCATTCCTGTAGTTTTTTCCCTCTCTTTGGCAAGGTGAGTTTTAAAGCTGTGACTCTGGCAAAAAAAAAAAAAAGATATCAACATCGTTGCACTGAAATGTAAGTTAGCTAGACTCGTCGGAGTTCACAGTGCGCACTGTTGACCGATTCGCTTCCCGGTTGCAGCCGTGCGAGCCCTATAGAGTTACGGCGCGTCACAGAGATGAAGTGCAACATGGCATCTCAAGTGACGGCTATTTCCCGGTGAAACGTTGGCGCTCCCGTTCTCCGCTGCTAGACGTGGAAAAAAAACAAACAAGTGCTCCGTACGTCATATCACGTTTTCACGACGTCACGGGACACATGCTGGCGTTGTAAAAGGAACCTTTCCCAAGCATCCCAGTGGTGGGTTTTAGACTGGCAGGAACGAGTTTGAATCGGTTTCACCAGGGTCTGTCGAGACCGGATACACTGACACTGAATAGAACTGTTGGCGATGGGACTCAGATGCTCCCGTTTACCACACGCCATACCTCTTTCCCACGCTTCGCCGAGTCACACACACGCCGTTCGAGCGGTGTGCACTCTCGCATTACAGCGTGCGTGCACGTTCATATTTCTTTTTTCTGGCGTTTACGTTTGTGACAGGCTGATAGCGTGATGCAGCGTCAGAGATAAAGCCCGAGAGCTTTAGATTTCGCGTGGAGAAACACGCTGATGCGTTGCGTTCGACGGAGGACAAGCTGATAGAAACATGAGTCGAAAGAATAACGCCCCTCTAGTTTAAAGCGGACTCTCGTGACAGCTTGGAAGTTGCAACACGGCGCGAGGGCCGGGCCTTGGTTGGGAGAGTGCCAACGTACAGTCCGAGTAATCTATTCTTTCTTTTTCGTCGCGACAAAGGTTTCAGTCCGCGCGTGGCGGGAAATACCAACGCTTGAATCGCAATCTTAACGAGGAGCTTGAAGTGTGCGTACGATTAGATTAATGCACTGAAGTGCGGAATCTGTGTGCGATGAAATATATTACAGATCAGAGCCGTATTCGATTCATTAGAAAAAATTAGGACACTACCCGGAGGCTGTACATGTGAATGTGTTTCTCTGCTGGGTTTTATGCACAGTTTCGGCCTGTCACCGCTCCATTCACGTCTCGCTTCATTCGTAAGTGTTTCCGAGATCTTACCCTTCCAAACTCTTTCCACAGAGGCCGTATTGCACTAGTCCCCAAGAAAGACCAAATGTCTACGCGACTACAATGTTGGCGCCCTATTACTCTGCTTAATGCAGATTACAAGCTCTTGGCCAACATCCTGGTGCACCAAATCAGTCTGTATCTTACAGCATTATTTGCTCCCCACCAGATTTGTTTCGTTCCGGGCCGAGAAATACACAGCCACACATGGTTAATGCGTGGCACCATTCAGTAAACCGCTGCCCGATGTGCCCAAGGGCTGTTGGTTTCCTTAGATAAAGAAAATGAATTTGATTTTATAGAACATGGCAACTTACTACTAAATATTTTACATGCATTCAGATTCCCGGACAGGTTCATTGAGCTCATGCACGCGATGTATACGAATTCAGAAATTACCCTTTACCTAGACTTCCGTGAGAGTCACCCCTTTCTCAAGTGGCGCGTGGTGTCCGCCAAGGGTGTCCGCTCTCCCCAGTTCTATTTATCCTTGCATTAGAACCCTCCTTAAGGGCCATTGAACGCTACCCGCAGATTGGAGTCTTACCCCTGCCTGATAACGCTCAAGTAGAGGTCACTGCATATGCAGATGATATTACTCTACACGTCCATAAAAATAGCCGCTGCAGCATACCCTTAATATTTTTTATAATTTCGGCATTATCTCCGATGCAAGGTTAAACGTTTCTTGAAGCGAATATTACTTCATTCCCAACGATCGTTTCAGCCTCACGTCGCCAGTACCATTAGCGTGCCCAGGATTTCTCTCTAGGAGGAATGAAACTTAAGATAAAATAAAAAAAAACAAGATACCAAATAATAATAATAATAATAATAATAATAATAATAATAATAATAATAATAATAATAATAATAATAATAAATTGTCATATCCCACGTACAATGAAAATCGATGATATGCGAAGCACGAATGACAAATGTTGATATGTCCCTTTAAAATCAGCACAATGTTACGATATGGAGGTAAATGATGCCGTACATTACTTCCGTGTCATGATTATCATGTTTGGATGTGTCATTTAACTTCGTCATCTATTCACGTCACGTGATACCAAATTTAGTATATGTGGAGCTATCGAAACGGCCACGAGCATGCTTGAGCGTGGTATGTTGTCGTGTTCTTACATGACACGCGTCGCAGGATTATCACGTGTGCAACAGTCATATATATTTCGTTATCCATTGACTTCACGTAACACCAAATTTGGTATATGTGGAGCTGGCAAAATGGCCGCGAGCGCATCATGATGGGCCAATGTAGCGTTGACACGCGCGCACCCTGGGCACAGCGACGCTACGCTAGCAAAACGCGAGCACTCTGTAGTCTGACGCTAGGCGCGACCGATGCGACCAGCGTCCATCGGCGCGGCCCGATGTCAACCAGCGCGAAATACGACATGCTGCGTTTCGCGCCAATGTGTTACCCAGACAGCACTGCGTCTGCCTCTTTTCGTGACGGAGGGATGCCGGACGCGCTGAAACGCGCATGCGTCAAAGCAACGGAGCGCGGCACGCACCTGCGAGTATATGGCAGGATTGGCGCCTGGCGTGGCAACGCCGGCGTGACGCGACGAAATGAACACCGGCGAGCACGCGCAACGCATCTCGTCGAAATGTATTGGCGCCTTGACTGTGGCATGTAGTCATGTCCTCACATGACACGCATCTCATGATTATCATGTTTGCACCAGTCACATACCTTTGTCATCTATTTTCTTCACGTGATACCAAATTTAACATATGTGAAGCTAGTTAAACGACCGCAAGCGCATCATCATTGTGGCATGTAGTCATGTTCTCACATGACACGCATCTCATGATTATTTCGTTTGCACCAGTCACATAACTTCGCCATCCATTGTCGTCACGTAATACCAAATTTGGCATATGTGACGCTAGCGAAACGACCACGAGCGCATCATGAGCGTGGCATGTAGTCATGTTGTTACATGACACGCATGTCATGATTTTTTACGTTAAGGTCTGTCGCTTGTGTTCGCCATGCAGTCATGTCATACCATACCAGTTTTGCAACATGCCATGTGAACGAAATCACCGCTAGAGCTGCAAGACCACGAAATATAAATCATGACATTCATGACATACGTGTAATGATTTTCATTTTATGACTTGTCAAATATGTTCATACAGTCATGTTATGCCATACCAAGTTTGGTATTGATACCATTTTCGAAATGACCAGGAGAGCTAAAAGTCATAGGCGGCTAGATAGATAGATAGATAGATAGATAGATAGATAGATACGCTCAAAGTCGCCGAAGTTCGCTAAGAAATGCTTCGCATTTAATAACACCGACACGAACACTGTCCAATGTAATGATGATGCCAGCGATATGTTTTTGAGATCGTTTTTGAGACTTGAGAGGGCGAAAAAAAAGTTCAATGAAGCAGTGCACGTATAAAAAATAAAATAAACGGCAAAACGAATAAGCCAAGGCGTTTCTGGTAAATACTTACCTTTGCTAGTTGTTCAGCTCCAGTGGCCTTCGTCTGGTAAGTATTTACTTACAGGATGGCCTTCGTCTTGTGCCTGTACTATTGTATATATTGTATCATGATAACCCATTGTGTTATTTGTACATGCATGCCACGTCTGTCATGTAATTTGGAGTAGTGATGTGTTCACTCAAACATAGTCATATTTGTCGTGGCACATAGGTGTGCCAATGTCTATCTGCCGCTTAATACTAGATTGTTATAAAATTTTCGTTTTGTGTACATATTGTAAATAAACTTTTTGCTAAAACTAGGTAAATAAATAAGTTCGTAGATAATAATAAAAAAAAATAACACGCCTGCTTCACGCTAGAAGACGGAAACGACTGACGCATGTACGGAAACCCTCTGCTTTTCCTTCTCAGTCGATTGTATTGACATCCCGCTCGATGGCTTTCCGCACGCAACGTGGTTTCGCAGTGTCTCCGAGATCGATTTAGCATTGATAAAGCATCAGCCCGCCGCGTTGGTGTAGTGGTAACGGTGTCCAGCTGCTGACTCGAAGGTCCAAGGTTCGATCACGACCGCGGCGGTCACATTTCGATGACTGCGGGATGCTAGGGGCTCGTGTACTGTGCAATGTCGCTTCGCGTTAATGCAACACCAGTTGGTCTGGATTTCCTAAGCCTCACTCTACGACGTCCCTCAAGATCATTTAGTGGTTTTGGAAAGCAAAACTATAGCAGGTATATTATTGCGATAGCAATTATATGGACACTCTTGGCTAGATTTCACCACCAGCGTCGGCGTGGGCGTCGACGTTGGCGTCGATGTCATGCACCGTATATGTATACCTATCCATATATATAAAAACGCAAGAAAGAAAAAAAAATATGACGAAAAAATTAAGACTCTGGCGCGCAGAATCGAATGTGCGGCCTCTGCGTCGTGAATGCGAAGCGATAACCATGCACTGAACCACCGAGAGGTACCTCCTTCAACGTTCAAATGGCAAGCTATTCATATCTAGCACTTACTGCTGTTGGTGGGGAGGTAACTATCGTGTTTCAGCATTATCAGCAAGATGGCGCAGTCAGTGCGCGACGACTCTCATCTTTCACGCGTACTTTGGTCCGCGTAGAGAGTAAGGGGGCGTGCGTTTGATCGTGCACCCTTATCTTGCAGTGGGGAGAATCGTACGTCTTGTCTAGCCTTTGGGTTTTGTCGGAACGATTCTGTTGTAGCTACCGGGCGCACAAATGTCACTGCAATCGTTGCACAGCCTCCGTTTGCGAAAAGGGCGCACTTCTCAGACACAGCGCAGTAACAACTGAGACGCTTATTCGCGTTAATCTGTACCTGTGAGTACGTTTCGTGCGTCATTTGTGCATGAGAAACGCACAAACGTTTCGATCTGCTTGCCATTCTGCGCATGACCTTCCAATTTGTTGCTATCGCATTCATTGCTTCGCCTTTGCGGCAAAGCCGTGACTTTTTTTTGACCAAACAACGATGTCATAAGATGACTTGAGCATGCGATGTCAGGTGAATGTGACGCAATAATGACGTCACAAACTTTGAAAACCTGGGACGCCATAGGGTTACACCATTCACTGGTGTGGACGCCTCCGACGGACACTCTTCGCGTTTAATGAGGTACATCCAAGGCTTTCTTCGCCTTAAAAAATCCACTCTCTTTCAGCGCCGCCGAGAAGGTTGTCGTGGTCGTACTGGCCGTAGTGTTCTTCCTGTGGTCGACCAGGAGGGCTGTCTTCTTCAAAGGCTGGGCCAACTGGTTCCACATGAGGTGAGCCTTTCTTTGTTTTTTCGCCAGTGCGAAGTTGAATCGGTGTGTTTTGTCGTCCGAGAGTACAACCAACGCCAAGAGGGTGATACGAAGAGGGCAGAACTGGACACCTGTGGTAACTATCGTGTTTTCAGCATTATCAGCAAGATGGCGCAGTCAGTGCGCGACGACTGTCATCTTTCACGCGTACTTTGGTCCGCCTGTGTCAACTAAAACCTACGTTCTGAGTCGTGCGTCATTGACATATCGAAAGGGCAATGCTGCTGAGCCCCTTGAAAAATAATTTCCTCATGGAGAGAGCTCAAAAGATGGTAAAAATCTATAAAATAAACAAATAAACTTTTTGTATTTTTTGATTATGCGTGTTTCATTGGTCTTGTGTTCTTTACCTATATCTTGCGTTTTCTGCCCCTAAAAACGCGGGTTACTTGAAAAGTGCTTAGAAGTAGCATCGTGAAATTAACTTGAGTTTCCGTGTTTGACTGGTCAGAAAAGAGTAATTTGTTGCCTGTATAGCTTCGCATTACTCCATCCGGTGGGCATAAAAAATCCTGCAATGACGGCTCAAGAGGCATTTAAATCAGTTTAGGGCACGATATAGGCTTGTATTGAAAAATTGGCAGCATATCCACGGAGTGAATGACTGGAGAGTGGAGCGAAGCATTCGTCCGTCCATTAGTTCTTGCTTCCGTCCGTCCATGCGTCCATCTGTGTGACCGTTCATGCGTCCATCCGCCCGTCCGTGCATTCGTCTGTTCGTGCGTCCGTCTCTGCGTTCGTCCATGCATCCGCCCCTGCGTCCGTTCATACGTCCATTCTTGCGTCTGTCTGTGCGTCCGTTCGTCCATCTATTCAACACTCCAAGTACCACCATCTCGCATCTTTTCATCATATTTTCCCCATATAGAAGCACCGCCATCCAGCGGACATTTCAAGGACTAAACGAGAGGTGGCACACGCAGACTTTTTTACGGCTTGTGCTTCGGGTCTACTTCCCACCTTTAACCACCTCGAGTTCATGGTATATACTAGTTCATTGTATTCATGACACTACGGCTCTACGCTCGGTAAACCTTTCTAAAACTAAGGAGGTTACACACAGCGAGTATAACGTAGCAACGCTTTCTTGTCAGATAGTGCTCAATGTACATGCCAATGGCTGCTAATGGGGATTGCAGCGTGCGCTTCAATAAAAGCCGAATGCTCCTGTCTCTCATTCCCCATTAGCAACTATTGGTATGTACATTGAGCACTATTTTTTATTGTTCAACAACGCACAGAAGAAATCTCTCACCGGCACTTCCTTGGAGGTCAAAATGTTATGCTTGTTACACACTACAACGGCTACGAGGGACGAACAGGTGGTGCTATAAAGAGCTACGCACATAAAAAAAGGCGGTTAATGATTTAGACTAATATGTACTCTACTGAGCTGTGTTTAGAAAAAAACTGTTAAAACTATTTAGAGTACTTGTCACACTACTATGGGTCGTCCATGTGTTTAGGGAAAATGTTTAACGATTCAGAGTATTTCGTACTCTACTATGGGAGAGCAGGAAGCTGTCCCGGACGCTGACTTTGTTTATAAAAAGGGAGTAAACAATTTGTGAAGAAGAAGATGTGCCTGCAGCGAGCAGCATCGCCAACGCCCGGCTCTCTCGGCTCGTGCTTCGGTTCGTTGCTGTGCCGATCGCTGGACGGTTCATCACGCTGTCTCGTCGCTGTCTTTAACGGCTAATAAACCTCCTCACATTTGGTGGAGGTGCTGTTAATCCCCGTTGCTACACCCTGGAGCTGCGAAGCCGCACGCTACCACCTGTCATGACTACCAACGACACTACATCGACGCCTTCGCTCCAGTTCAACTGCCCTGGCCATCCCAGGCTACGGGAGCCGAAGGTCTTCAGCGGTGCGGATGGGACCGACGTAGAAGACTGGCTCGAGCACTACGAACTGGTGAGCGCCAACAATAAGTGGGACGAAGCCTGACAAGCTGGGCCACGTGATATTTTATCTCACTGGCGTCGCCGAATTGTGGTTTAATAACCACAAACACAACATCCCCACATGGAGCGTCTTCAAGACGTCATGTGCTGAAGTGTTCGGTCGGCCGGCTGTCCGCAAGCAGAGGGCAGAACAGCGCTTGCGCGTCCGCTCTCAGCAGACTGGCGAGACGTTTACCAGCTATATTGAGGACGTCGTCGACCTTTGCCGACGTGTGAATGACACCATGCCCGAATCTGACAAGGTCAAAAACATCCTGAAGGGCATCGACGACGGCGCATTTCATATGCTCTTGGCAAGAAATCCGAGCACAGTTTCCGAAGTCGTCAGCTTGTGTCAGAGCTACGACGAGTTGAACAAGCAACGCACTCTGACTCGGCAGCCTCAGCATGGTGGTCAGTCACTGTGCAGTTTCGACACCCTGCCGGACAATTCACCGCTGCTTCAGCAAGTTCGAGCATTCGTCCGTGAGGAAGTCGCCCGCCAACTTTCCCTAGTGCCCTTCACTCACGAGACCACCACCCGTCTACCTGCCCCGCTTCGCACTGCTATTTCGGAAGAGGTTGCCCAAGCTGTTCCCCTTGCGCACCACGAGCCGCCTCTATCCAGCCTTGCCCACTGCCAGCGTGCCGCGCAGCTGGTAGGCCCTCCTGTCGCCTATCCGCCAGCCGTGCAGCCTGTGGCCGCGCCCCTAACGTATGCAGCGCAGCCTGTGGCTCCTCCTGTCGCCTGCTCGCAAGTGATGCAGCCTGTAGCAGCGCCGTTCACATATGCAGACGCTGTGCGTAGGCTTCCGCAACCACCCTACACCTCGCGCTCACAGCCCGCACACCCGGCTGCTTATACTGCACCTTGGGCGGCACCACCAGTAGCCAATTCTTGGAGGACGCGCGATAACCGACCGATATGCTACGCCTGCTTTACTCCCGGACACGTTGCCCGCTACTGCCGCCGTCGATCTCAGACGTTCGGCGACTATGTCCCATCGTCGCAACCCGGCAGCCAACCCTTCGCGCGATACGGGCCGGTCTCGTCACCTCGCTATGCCCCTCCTAACGACCCCGACTTCGTGACGCCGCGCGCACCCTCTCCTCGTCGGCGATCGCCCTCCCCAATGCATCGCCGGCCCAGACCTTCTGACCAGGAAAACTAAGCAACGCAGTTCAAGAGGCAAGAACTGCGCCGTTTTCAAACTGTCTAAGCCCTCGCTCCTCTCCTGCTAACGTGGTCGCAGTAACTGTTGAAGGTTATTGTACTTTTGCCCTTGTGGACAATGGCGCCGCTGTTTCTGTTATTGCCGCTAATCTCTGCCGTTTATTACGCAAAGTAACGACGCCGCTTTCGGGACTGTCGCTTCACACCGCAAGCGCACAGCAAGTAACGCCTCTCGCAGCCTGCACTGCAAGAGTCTCCATCAAAGGCATTCTTTACATTGTGGAGTTTATTGTTCTTCCTGTCTGTTCGCATGACGTCATCCTCGGGTGGGACTTCCTATCCCGCCATAATGCCGTCATAGACTGCGCACGCGCCGAAGTTGAGTTTTCACCCTTGTGTGATGTCCCATTACTGGACGCTCCTCATCAGCCACCGAAGTTGCTCCTTCATGAAGATACCGATATTCCGCCTGGAAATTTCGCCCTTGTTCCCGTTTCATGCAACGCCCACACTGACGCTACAGTTCTTTTTATGCCATCCGATATCATCAAATGTCGTCGAGCTTTGCCGCTGCCTTTCGCAACAATTGATCTTGCCGCCGGAAGAAGCAACATGTTCGTAAGCAATCCGCTTTCCACACCTGTCACATTGCTTGCGGGGGCCGCGTGCAGGATCTCGGCCGCGTGCAGGATCTTGACCCTTCGTTTTTGTTTGATGTCCCGGACGACTACTGCGACCACCCCAAAGCACTGTCGGCACTCGGGGAGTCGTCCGATGATACGTTTTCCAGCGCCATCGCCGACACTCTCACTCCCACCGAACATGCGGACCTGCTGGATCTTCTGCATGAGTTCAGGAGTTCGTTCGATGTGTCGCAACCTCAACTGGGCCGCACATCACAAGTCAAACATCATGTTGACACCGGCCTACACCAGCCACTGCGTCAAAGACCATACCGTGTCTCCGCTGAAGAGCGCCGCGTCATCAACGATCAAGTTGAAGATATGCTTCGTAGAGACGTCATTCGACCATCCCACAGTCCCTGGGCGTCTCCCGTCGTCTTGGTGCGTAAGAAAGACGGATCTATCCGATTTTGCGTGGACTATCGTCGTTTGAATAAGATAACCCGCAAGGACGTCTATCCTTTGCCGCGCATTGATGACGCCATTGACACCCTTCACGGAGCGGAATTTTTCTCGTCGCTAGATTTGCGGTCTGGCTACTGGCAGGTCCCAATGGCAGAAGCCGATCGCCAAAAAACGGCATTTATTACACCAGACGGACTATACGAATTTAACGTCATGCCCCTTGGGCTTTGTAACGCGCCTGCCACGTTTGAACGTCTTATGGATAATACGCTACGTGGCCTCAAATGGAATATGTGCCTCTGTTACCTCGACGATGTCGTGGTTTTCTCCCACGACTTTCCTACGCACCTCCTTCACCTCAGGCACGTTTTGAGTTGTCTGACCAACGCTGGTCTGCAGCTTAACCTGAAAAAATGCCGCTTCGCTGCACGCGAGCTCGTCATCCTAGGCCACATCGTGTCCAAGCACGGCGTATTACCAGACCCAGCAAAACTTCGAGCAGTCGCAAAATTTCCCAAGCCGACGACCATGAAAGAACTTCGAAGTTTTGTAGGCCTATGCTCCTATTTCCGGCGTTTTGTTCGAAATTTTGCATCTATCACGTCACCGTTAACACAGCTTCTTCGCGGTGACGTGAACCTCACCTCCTGGTCCCCTGCATGTGACGTTGCCTTCACTACTCTGCGCCGTCTGCTCACCTCCCCACCTATTCTTCGCCACTTCGACCCGACGGCTCCTACCGAAGTGCACACCGACGCCAGCGGCGTCGGGCTAGGCGCGGTCCTCGCCCAACGAAAGCCCGGCTATTCAGAATACGTTGTAGCCTACGCTAGCCGCACTCTGACGAAAGCCGAAACTAATTACAGCATGACAGAAAAAGAGTGTCTGGCTCTGGTGTGGGCGCTTGGAAAGTTCCGGCCGTACTTATACGGCCGCCCGTTCGATCTAGTAACTGATCACCACGCGCTTTGCTGGCTCTCCACGTTGAAAGACCCTTCTGGCCGCCTTGCGCGATGGGCACTCCGCATCCAGGAGTACGACATTCGCGTCGTATACCGCTGCGGACGCAAACACTTTGACGCTGATGCCCTGTCCCACTCACCTTTACCACCAGATCAGACGTGCGGAAACACTTGCCTCCAGACCTTGTCATCGCTAAATCTCGACTCGATTGCCACCGAACAACGTCGTGACCCGTGGACCGCCTCTCTTATCGAATATTTATCTGGCACGCCCAACCTTCCAGTATCTCGATCCCTCCGACGTCAAGCTTTCCATTTCGCCATCCGCGATCAACTTCTTCATCGACGCAACTACGCCCCCGATGGCCGCCGGTGGTTGCTGGTCATTCCACGCACTTTACGATCGCAAGTATGCGCCTCCCTTCACGACGATCCACAATGTGGCCACGCCGGAGTGTTCAAAACATATGAACGCCTTCGCCATCGCTATTACTGGCGCGGCATGTACAATTTTGTACGTAAATTCGTGCAGTGCTGTCCTGACTGCCAGCGACCGTAAATCAACACTGCCACGTGCGACTGGCGCATTGCAGCCACTTCCATGCCCTGCCAAGCCATTTGATCGCGTCGGCGTTGACCTCTACGGTCCCCTTCCATTGACACCAGATGGTAATCGGTGGATTATAGTGGCGGTTGACCACCTGACACGCTACGCCGAAACAGCCGCTTTGCCGAGCGCTACAGCTCAGGATGTCGCCTCTTTCACTTTGCAACGCTTTATCCTTCGACATGGTGCACCTCGAGAGCTCCTTAGTGACAGAGGCCGCGCTTTCCTTTCCGAGGTCGTCGAAACTCTGCTTTCGGAATGCCACGTCATTCATCGGAAAACGACAGCATACCACCCGCAGACTAACGGACTAACGGAACGGTTCAACCGCACGCTAGGTGATATGCTCTCAATGTACGTGGCATCTGATCATAGCAACTGGGACCGTGTTCTCCCATACGTCACGTTCGCATATAACACCGCAATACAAACCACCACGGGATTCTCACCTTTCTTTCTTCTTTACGGACGTGAGCCTTCCCATACAATTGATACCCTACTTCTTTACCGTCCTAATGCTTCCGAGTGTCCACCTATCTCCGATGCTGCTAGACAAGCCGAAGAGTGCCGCCAGCTCGCCCGTGCGTTCACCTCGGAAGAGCAACAACGCCAGAAAGAAACCCGTAGCACCTCTCTTCCGGATCCCAGCTATGCCCCAGGGTCTCTTGTGTGGCTTGCCATCCCATACCAAACACCGGGACTCTCCTCGAAACTTGTCCCCCGGTACGAGGGGCCTTACACCGTTTTGGAGAAAACCTCTCCGGTTAATTTCCTCATTGAACCAGTTTCGCGATCGGACGACATGCGCCGGCGTGCACGTGACATCGTCCATGTTTCCCGACTGAAACCGTACCATGAGCCTTTGCCTGAAACTTCTTAAGTCGCCAGGATGGCTCCTTTTTCAGCGGGGGCGATTGTGAAGAAGATGTGCCTGCAGCGAGCAGCATCGCCAACGCCCGGCTCTCTCGGCTCGTGCTTCGGTTCGTTGCTGTGCCGATCGCTGGACGGTTCATCACGCTGTCTCGTCGCTGTCTTTAACGGCTAATAAACCTCCTCACAAATTTAATGTACCTGGTACTCTACTATGGGAGAGCGCTTAGGCCCAAGCTGAACGTCTACTACAACGAATTAACGTGCAAATAAGCCCGTACACATTCGGCTTTTTGCACGCCTTCTTGCTCGAAAACCCCGATATTAGCTCTAGTTTCAAGTGATAGCTTTAGAAAGCTGCCATCAAATATACGGACGAATTATCGCTCTCTTTAACTAAAATATCTGCGTTCGTGAGCTGTCGCACAAACGTTTTTATGAAACAGCAACGAAATTAAATTGGTGATTGAAACAGCGGGTTACTTTGGTTCAAGAACCCCGGCTTTTTCGTAAGCCCGCCGTGGTGAAGCAGTGGGCGTGTTGCTCGCCTGCTCAGCCGGAGCTCGTGGGTTCAATCCCGATTGTGGGGGCTACATTACGACGGAGGTGAAATGGTTGAGGGCCGTGTACTGCGCTATGTTAGTGCAGGTTAAAGAAGACCGGATGGTCAAATTTCCGGAGCCTTCCACTACGCCCTATCTCATAATCATATCGTCGTTGTAGTACATAAAACTCCAAATAATGATATTGCAGCAAAGTGTGTTATGAGATCACGACAAGGGCCGCTTCGCACGCCGTAGTTGTCCGCCGCCACCAAGGAGGTTGGCCGCCGCCGCCGCCGGTGTCCGCAACCACTATCGCGCGAAATTAGAAAATAACTAGGTAGAAAAATACAGAGAGCGTAATGAAACCATTCCGGGGCACTCTTTATGGCAGCTCAGAACTCTATCACTGAGCTACACCAATGCTAGAGACACCATTGGAAATGGACCATACAGGCTTCATGTCAGGTTAGAATGACGTTAACATGCGCAATAAGGTGTTTTTTTTTTCAGAAGAGCAAAGTAACATCCAGGCATTACACAATGCGGATTGCTTAACAAGTGGTCGTTGAATAGTCCAACCCGTTAACAAAAAACCTCAAACTCAATTCTTCATCGTCGTCAGCCGCAGCAATAACAAAGTGTGCAAATGCCTTGCAAGTGTGTAACGGGTACCATGCTTTTCTAAAGAAAAGCAAACCGTGGCATAGTGAACGCTTTCGCACTACACAACACTTGGGATTATTTATGGCGTAGCGGGTACCTTTCAAGTGCGCTTGTAGTCGTTGCACCAATGAAGAGCATTAAAATAAAAGGCTCAATAAAGGCCACTCTTCCAGCTTTCGCTGTGACGGTGCTGCGCGTTCCGCGCAGATCTGGCGGTTTTATGTTCTTATCAATGAGAAGGTGGCTGTTAGGGAGGGACGTTCTCCTAGGTAAACGCGTGCGATGTAAGCTGAATGATGTGCTAAAGCGAACAATTAAGCAGTTGCTAATACCAAACTTTAAGCACTTAGCCGAGCGGTGGTTTTTTCGCATTTACCGATAAGCGCTGATTGCATGGGGCCATGGAGCACTGAAACAGGCTCTATAGAGGCTCGTTTCACTCTAGAAAGAGTTACACTTTACGTTGCGACCACATATAAGTAAAACGTAAGATGGAAGATGGGACAAGTGCCATATGTTTCGACTTAATTTCTACTACTTGTTATGTCTGGGTCATCCTTCCTTGACGACGTTGAGGGTACTTGTCGGGATATAGGTGGCTATAGCACGTGCTATAGAACCTCTTTGCTTATTCATGAAAAACTCTTATTGAAACTAGCAGGAGATGCTAAGCGCCTGCTCTGTTCCATACCGAACTATCGTTATAGCACAATCTTGGTTCCACTGTGTCTTCAATCATAGGTAAAATGACGCAAAACAAATCCGTAACGTATGTATCCGTATATCAGAGTCTGTTCTACACCTCGTATGTTGCCTTAAAGTACGTTGCTGCGCTTTTTTTCCCGAGTCATCGGAATAATATATCTATAAGCTTTATCGCCATTGCGCCGTTTCCGAGAAAAGTGTGGTTTATGTTTCAACGTGCAACACAATTTTTCGTTCACGTCAAGCTGTGGATGCGCAATTCTAATGCCACAATGTTGTTGTGCGTAAGCACGTACAATTGGAAGGAGCGGGGTGGAGAAGACGAACACGGGCGATGGCATCTTATCCCGCTGGCCCCACATTGAAATATTCCTTGTGGGCAGAAGCGCTCTTTCTGTTTGCAACGCTTATTTTTTTTTGCAAGCCACGCAAGGAAACTCTTATATATCTCGCTTGAAATGTCAATGGAGAGGCTTGGAAGACAGTGTAGCTATATACCATCGGAATGTGATTCAGTTTACCAACTGTTCTTCGGCATACTTAATGTATATTTCGCAGCCCCAATCTGCGCCATATTTTAGGTTTACGTCATATGGGTCCGTAAAATACTGTAATCGACACCAGAATTCTAATGTCTGATGTGTCTTTCACGTGGCTCGTACTTATTTCAAGCCAGCTATGCAGGATAAAATAAAATGCAGAAATGCTACAGAACAACGCGTATTCTAGTCGCATTATGGGAAATTTTTTGACTGTGCACACGACTGGCGTTACACACAGACTTCCTTGGTTACATACCCCACCGGAAAAGCACTTGACCGTAATGATTGCGGAGTTGAAAATTTTCGTGGCAAAATATGTTAAGTAATATGAACAATTTATGTTCCATCAACCACAAAAAAGTATATTGTGGAGTTTGAGAAATTGAGCTGAAAGTTTCGTTTTGTGACCGGAGCATGGCGGTCACCCCTTTGAGATATGGTAAACTGTGGAGACAGGGTGCGCGCACATATATAGATTCTATACGGAATGCGCAGTGCTGTGGACGACACGTCCGTTGCGTTCATGGCCGTGGCTGGTGCTGTTCGCGGTGCCCATGTCAAGCGACAACCTGCAGAAGCGCATCCTCTCTTGGAGCGTAGTTAAACACAAGATGGCGTGGGGTATGCTGCTCACCTTCGGTGGAGGGCTCGCCCTTGGAATGGCCAGCGAGGTACGTTCCCGGGTGGTTGCATGCGTGAAGAGACGCTGCAATGATAGAAACTATCTTTTTAGGGTGAATCACCTTGAAATCGCACAATGTCCCTCCGTCCACAAACCACCACCCGAAAAGATGTAGAAAACTAAACATCCGTGAACAAAAAAAAAAAGGTTTTAGAAAGGTTGTTAATCAGAACCAAACAAAATAAAAGGTCACAGCACCGGAAAAACACCGAAAATTTAACCAACCATTCGTTCCAAGCATATGACAGAACAAAGTGTTAACAAGAACAAAATAAAAAGCTGTTAGCCAGCAAAAAAATAGAAGGCAACAATTTATGATCCCATGCACACTGCTTCGCCCAATCGTCAGCATTCATTTCTTGAATATGCAAGATTTCTTCTTTGCTCAAACGTCATGTTTTCTGGCATAGCCCCGGGACGGCTTTAAGCTCTCCCATAGTCGAGTACCCTGTACTCTAAATCGTTACCCACTTTTTCTACTCCCCCCCCCCCCCCCTTACTAGCCAAATGACGGAATGGCAGGGGTAGAAGACACTGCAGATCCAAAGCTAAACAGCAAATCTTGACAATAAGATTATGCCGAACATCAATAATGGCTTTTTTTACATACCAACCCTAACTCAGCATCATCATGCTCAGATACCGGAAGCGCCTGTAAAATGCTCTGTCAAACAACTATCAACAAAATCAAAAATAATTCCTATTCTGGCAGTATCGCTGACAATTCCTGTAAGCCTTTTGATACTCTTTCATTTTATGCACATACAAATAATATGTATTCAGATATCGGGCTGTTATGGCTTTCTGAATTACAGTTGAAGCTAGAGCCTGTCAGGAGCACCCGATTTTCGTCGTTCGTTGTTTTTTTTTTGCTCAGCCAGGCTAAGTGTGCTTAAAAAATACCCCAAAAAAAGTAAGAGTTTTATCGCATCACATTTCTATATTCACGGCAGCAGCAAGCGTCGGACTTTTGACGGTGGCGACATGAAAAAAACATTTTTTTTACACAAGCAGGAGGGTACAGGATAACATATGAAATGGGATCAAAGGTGTCGAATGCCGCGCCAATGGAAGGACGCATTCCAACATGAAACATAACTGTTTATTAGCGTGGTCGTGGCGGCGCGGTGAGTATTCCGGGACTATGCTCGAATGCTTCACGGAAACGACGATTCTCTTCCAAGATTACCAGCTTAGGTTATAGCCAACGGTGATGGTGTAGGTATTCGGTGGCGCTGTCCCTTATCAGACGCGTATTATAGCCAAGGAGGATTGAAGAAAAAAAACTTAAAATCCTCCTTGGTAGCAGCATGCGACTGAGTCACGCCTGCTGCGCCGGTTTGTGCGCAGTGTGTCACCGCAAAGGTAATCTACTATTCTGCTTCACGCCACTTCCCTGTGAATTGGGCAGTTTTCCAAAGCTGCACCCCAAACCTTATTTGTTATGGAAGCAGGCGTTCAATAGCTCGGCTCTCAGCTTTCACTGAAATTGAGTCAAATATATCACAGCCGACTCTGGTCCCTGTCGAAGTAAACAAATTACGTCATTTTTCTTCCTTTCAGCAATCACTTCAATCAACCCCACCCACCCCTCACCTCTTCTCCCCCCTCAAAAAAAGTAAGAAGAGCCAACTGTATGTAACCTATGTCGATGACCAACAGGCAGCCTCATCACTCACTAACAATAATGAACGCTCTTGTCCAGAGTGATGTCATGAGTTTCCTTCCCAATCTAGGTTACTATGATTTAGATGACTACCGCGGAAATGCAACAGCTCCAAAAATCGGCATTTTGCCTGTCCATACTGTGCTGCTATTTTAAAGTGCCGACCACATATTATTGTCTAGTGTATGGAAGATATGTCTACGATGGCGCCCCTTCGATGGGACAGTGCTAGCAATAGCGAAGGGGGTTAGTATAGCGAAAATCTTACTTCGACAAAGCAGGGCCTATATATGGAGAAGTACACTGATATTTGGCGTGGTACATAGAAAATTACACCATGCACATTTGCAAACATCCAGCGAATGGCCACGCCAGTCAAATCGCTTGGAGTGCAGCCACATCACTACAAGAGTAGTAAACATATAACCAATGCCGTGTGCGAAGAAAAGCAGCAGCTGTAGAAAAGCCTGCCTTCTCGCTTTTTCAGCAGCACTTGCTTGTAATTGCTACTCGGAAGGTGTGCTTAGGATGCGCACCTCCGTCCGGGGTGTAGCTCAGATGGTAGAGCCGCTCGCTTAGCATGCGAAAAGTACTGGGATCGATACCCAGCCCTCCACTCTTTCATTTTATAAATTATTCATTTATTTTTTTAAGAATTGGTGGCACGAGAATGAACGAACGACGCATGTGAGGAAAAGTAGAAGTTGCAGGAGGGCTTGTCTTCTCGCTTTTTCAGCAGCACTCGCTTGTAATTGCTACTCGGAAGGGTGTGTTAAGGGTGCGTACCTCCGTCGGGGGTGTAGCTCAGATGGTAGAGCGCTCGCTTAGCATGCGAGAGGTACTGGGATCGATACCCAGCACCTCCACTCTTTCATTTTTATAATTTATTCATTTATTTTTAAGAATTGGTGGCACGAGAATGAACGAACGACGCATGTGAGGAAAGTAGAGAAGTTGCAGGAGGACTTGTCTTCTCGCTTTTTCAGCAGCACTCGCTAGTAATTGCTACTCGGAAGGTGTGTTAAGGGTGCGTACCTCCGTCGGGGGTAGTAGCTCAGATGGTAGAGTGCTCGCTTAGCATGCGAAAAGTACTGGGATCGATACCCAGCATGCACCTCCACTCTTCCATTTTTATAATTTATTCATTTATTTTTAAGAATTGGTGGCACGAGAATGAACGAACGACGCATGTGAGGAAAAGTAGAAGTTGCAGGAGGGCTTGTCTTCTCGCTTTTTCAGCAGCACTCGCTTGTAATTGCTACTCGGAAGGTGTGTTAAGGGGGTGCGTACCTCCGTCGGGGGGTGTGTAGCTCAGATGGGTAGAGCGCTCGCTTAGCATGCGAGAGAGGTACTGGGATCGATACCCAGCACCTCCACTCTTTCATTTTTATAATTTATTCATTTATTTTTTAAGAATTGGTGGCACGAGAATGAACGAACGACGCATGTGAGGAAAAGTAGAAGTTGCAGGAGGGCTTGTCTTCTCGCTTTTTCAGCAGCACTCGCTTTGTAATTGCTACTCGGAAGTGTGTGTTAAGGGTGCGTACCTCCGTCGGGGGTGTAGCTCAGATGGTAGTAGAGCGCTCGCTTAGCATGCGAGAGGTACTGGGATCGATACCCAGCACCTTCACTCTTTCATTTTTATAATTTATTTATTTATTTTTTAAGAATTGGTGGCACGAGAATGAACGAACGACGCATGGAGGAAAAGTAGAAGTTGCAGGAGGGCTTGTCTTCTCGCTTTTTCAGCAGCACTCGCTTGTAATTGCTACTCGGAAGGTGTGTTAAGGGTGCGTACCTCCGTCGGGGGGTGTAGCTCAGATGTAGTAGAGCGCTCGCTTAGCATGCGAGAGGTACTGGGATCGATACCCAGCACCTCCACTCTTTCATTTTTATAATTTATTTATTTATTTTTTAAGAATTGGTGGCACGAGAATGAACGAACGACGCATGTGAGGAAAAGTAGAAGTTGCAGGAGGGCTTGTCTTCTCGCTTTTTCAGCAGCACTCGCTTGTAATTGCTACACGGAAGGTGTGTTAAGGGTGCGTACCTCCGTCGGGGGTGTAGCTCAGATGGTAGAGCGCTCGCTTAGCATGCGAGAGGTACTGGGATCGATACCCAGCACCTCCACTCTTTCATTTTATAATTTATTCATTTATTTTTTAAGAATTGGTGGCACGAGAATGAACGAACGACGCATGTGAGGAAAAGTAGAAGTTGCAGGAGGGCTTGTCTTCTCGCTTTTTCAGCAGCACTCGCTTGTAATTGCTACTCGGAAGGTGTGTTAAGGGTGCGTACCTCCGTCGGGGGTGTAGCTCAGATGGTAGAGCGCTCGCTTAGCATGCGAGAGGTACTGGGATCGATACCCAGCACCTTCACTCTTTCATTTTTTATAATTTATTTATTTATTTTTTAAGAATTGGTGGCACGAGAATGAACGAACGAGGCATGTGAGGAAAAGTAGAAGTTGCAGGAGGGCTTGTCTTTCGCTTTTTCAGCAGCACTCGCTTGTAATAAGCTACTCGGAAGGTGTGTTTAGGGTGCGTACCTCCGTCGGGGGGGTGTTCAGATAAATAAAGAAAAAAAAAAAGGGGGTGTAGCTCAGATGTTAGAGCGCTCGCTTAGCATGCGAGAGGTACTGGGATCGATACCCAGCACCTCCACTCTTTCATTTTTATAATTTATTCATTTATTTTTTAAGAATTGGTGGCACGAGAATGAACGAACGACGCATGTGAGGAAAAGTAGAAGTTGCAGGAGGGCTTGTCTTCTCGCTTTTTCAGCAGCACTCGCTTGTAATTGCTACTCGGAAGGTGTGTTAAGGGTGCGTACCTCCGTCGGGGGTGTAGCTCAGATGGTAGAGTGCTCGCTTAGCATGCGAAAAGTACTGGGATCGATACCCAGCACCTTCACTCTTTCATTTTTATAATTTATTTATTTATTTTTTAAGAATTGGTGGCACGAGAATGAACGAACGAACGACGCATGTGAGGAAAAGTAGAAGTTGCAGGAGGGCTTGTCTTCTCGCTTTTTCAGCAGCACTCGCTTGTAATTGCTACTCGGAAGTGTGTTAAGGGTGCGTACCTCCGTCGGGGGTGTAGCTCAGATGGTAGAGCGCTCGCTTAGCATGCGAGAGGTACTGGGATCGATACCCAGCACCTCCACTCTTTCATTTTATAATTTATTCATTTATTTTTTAAGAATTGGTGGCACGAGAATGAACGAACGACGCATGTGAGGAAAAGTAGAAGTTGCAGGAGGGCTTGTCTTCTCGCTTTTTCAGCAGCACTCGCTTGTAATTGCTACTCGGAAGGTGTGTTAAGGGTGCGTACCTCCGTCGGGGGTGTAGCTCAGATAGTCCACTTCCGGCCACCGTAGTGTACGGACGTGGCGGCATGAGCTCCGGCGATATCGGAGCGGCATCAGCGGCCCAGCTCGGCCGTGGTACCAGGAACATGGACGAATCGTCACAGGATTATCAGATTATTTTGCCCCGACTGCCATCAAATGATTCAACGCTGCATACTGTTTTTTGCACGCCGATATCAAGGCGCGGCCGTATCGCGATGAGGATTTCAGGGACGCTCTTATTCGTTTGGCTTTGCTCCCCGAGGTTGCTGCCTTGGGGGCGTACAAATGAATCATGTTTGGGCCATCACTTTCAAGGACGAGGAGGGCAAGAAGAGAATACTCGCTGCTGGGGACATTGTGGTGAAGAACCAGCGCTGTATCACTATCGACCCTAACCACCAGGATACGAAGCTGAAGATACACTGGCTATTGTTAACGTTCCTGACGACGAGGTGAGGGCAGCGTTGGCTCCTTATGGCAAGGTGAACGAAATAGTGCGAGAGCGTGGCGCGTGTATGGATGCACGGACAAAGGCTCTTCGACGCGAGTGGTGAGCATCAGGCTCAAAGCTGGCCTCACGGTGGATGACCTCCCACATCAGTTGCGGATTGCCGGAGACCTCACGCTAGTTGTCGTCGCGGGAAGAGCACCGCTATGCCTGCGTTGCCGCGGAACAGGTCATATTAGGAGGGGAGCCGAGCCCCACGTTGTACAGTGTGTCGGCGTTTTGGGCATAATGAGAGCGGCTGTATGAGAACATATGCAAGTGTAGCAGGGCCCGCGGGAAGCGAAGAACTTTCCGAGCATCACATGGACGAGGTGAAGCAGAAGAGCTGATAGGGGCGCGTCGGGAGGAACCGAAACCCAAGTTGACGCCCCTCACGCCACGCCCCACAGGTGCTGAGACGACGTTTAACAAAGACAAGGGTCCTACAAAAGACGTGCAATCCACGAGGAACACACAAGATATAACGGCGCTCGCAGCACAGGAAGAAATGCCGGAAAACATGGACACGTCAAATACATGTAAAAGGCCCAGGGAAGAGGCGGAAGGCAAGAAGGCTGCTACAACGAAAGAAGGAGGAACCACCGGCCAAGGCGATGAACGTGCGCCGTAGACCGGCACCTAACATCCTCAGCGAACGTCGAATAGCCGAGAACCTCCCACCAACCCAGGTGCAACAGACAACACAACCGCCGCAGCAGCAACCAGTGCCGAATCAGCAGACACTGCATCAGCGACCGACAGATTATCAACAGAAGGGCCTTCAGCGGGGCCCCCGGCAGATCAAAAGCCCCCGTAAGGTGGGGGTCTGGTTTAAGTGACACAAGTATTGACCCGGCGGCAGCACCAACAAATGGAGTGCAGTGGTGAAGTGTGCATAATGTGCTGCGTGAAACGTGCGCGGCGCTCTACTTTTGTGATCAAAAGAAAGGGGACCTATCAGACCATATCGAACCTTGGACCTGATGGTGATAAAGGAGTATCAGAGGTGAGAACCATGTGGCTGGGATGGCCATTCACGTCCTAATGGCTATGAGCGTCGAAGCAGAATTGAGAGTTGCGACTCTCAATGTCAGGGGACTTGCCGCTCGACGAAGGCAGTAATCAATTAAGTCGTTTGATGCTTGAACGTGATCTCGATGTTATTGCCATTCAGGAAACAAAAGTTGAAGGGCAAGATCAGACTGACCGAATGGTGTCCCCTTTTAGAGCCCGGTACGATGTGTGGTGTGTCTCATGCCGTTGGAATGTCGGCGGGTTGTGCACTGTTCCTTAAAATTCTATTGGTATAGTTGAGGAGACTGTAACTGTGTCTAGCACTGGGAGATTCATAGTTTGCGATTTTACATATAATAATAAAAAATGGCGAGTTGTCTGTGTTTACGCACCGAACAAAGAAGTTGAGCGTAAATTATTGTTGAGATTTACAGACTTTTCTTAGTTGTGGCAGGATTGTCATTATGCTCGGCGACTTTAATTGTGTTTGCAACCCTCAGGACAGAGCAAAAAAAAGCAGCCATAAAGACCAAAGTGCAGCGCTACTCTGTACTATTGTACAAGATTGTCATCTCGAAGATGTTGGTGATGTGCTTTCTGCAGAAGAGCACTTCACACACTTTCAGAACGAAAGCCATGCGAGGCTAGACAGAGCCTATGTGTCAGTAGAGTTAATGCGAGTATGTTCGAATTATGAAGTAAAAAGTGTGTCTTTCAGTGACCACAGTTTAGTAATGTTCACTATAGGGTATAACAGAAGAAGACACGCTTTAACTGGGACGTGTGGAAATTAAACGACTTATTATTAAAAGATGAATTGTTCGTTGAAGCTGTGCAGGATTCCATTAACAAAATGTTAGCTGAGCCTCAAGCGAACGTGATTGAAGCCTGGGAGCGTTTTAAGGATGGTAACAAAGATGAAAGCCATAGAAAGATCTGGTGTGTTACATAGAGCCAAAAAGAAAAAGAAAAAGATTTGCAATGTCAGTTAGACTTCGCATTGAGTCTAGAAAGTAAAATGCCAGGAAAGTACACAAAAGAATAAGGCAGTTAAAAAACCAATTGGAGGCAATTGACATTGAAAAATAGAGGTGCGGTGATAAGGGCACGTGCAGATAAATTATCTCTCGGCGAAACACCAACAAAGCGTGCACTTGGGGATGAAAAAGATACGCCAAGCGAAATGAAATCAAAGCGATTGCAACTGATAGCGGTATTGTACGTGAAGCGACAGCAATTGAGCAAGTATTTGTTGACTATTTCCGAGGCTTACTTGGCCGAAAAGTGAAGGCAGAGGAAGGGTTTGAGGCTCAGTTTCTGCATTTGATACCAAAGCTCTCTGATAACGAGAGAGAGCAGCTGGAGATAGCGATTGAAGTGTCCGAAATAGAAAAGGCTATTGACGACCTAGCGGCTGGCAAAGCACCGGGACCTGATGGATTTGGTGCCGCATTGTACAAGACTTTTAAAGGTGTTATTTCTGTTGCCTTACATCGTGTCTTCACGGAGGCTTTAAGATTAAAGGTTCTGCCCGGCTCATTTAAAAAGACGCACGTAATACTCATACCGAAAACTGACGACCCAAAAAAATTATTGTCCGTCAAGTCGTACCGACCAATCAGTTTAGCCAACACAGAGATATAAAGTGTTTATGAAGGTTCTTGCAGGCAGGTTGCAAAGGATGATGAAAATACTAGTTGGACCACACCAGACTTGTGGTATAAAAGGACGCACAATAAACACAAATGTTCATGTAGCGAGAAGCGTGCTGGAGAGTTGCGATGTGTTTGGTAGTAAGGTTGCAATGTTGCAATTAGATCTGGAAAAAGCCTTTGACCGTGTAAATCATGATATCCTTTTTTTGATACTAGAATATGTTAATGTAGGGTCTGTCATTTTGGACGGGGTAAAATGGCCTATAGAGAGTGCTTTACGAGTATTGTAATTAATGGGCGACTTACTGAAAGCTTTCAAGTGACAAACGGTGTGCGGCAAGGTGATCCCATTTCGGCTTTATTATTTGCAATATATATGGAACCTTTCTGCATGAAGATATTAGCAATGAAACAATAAAAGGGTATCAGCTAATGAACAGTGAAGTTAAAATGCTAACATATGCCGACGATATTGCCGTGTTTTGTCGCGATAAGGAAAGTGTCAGTGAAGTGATACGTCATGTGGCCTATTTTTGCAAGATGACAGGCAGTGCAGTAAACTGGACAAAATGCCTAGGCTTGTGGCATGGTTCTTGGGAGACCACCCCACAAAACTTTGCAAATATGAACTGGTCACTTGTACCGACGAAGTATCTCGGAGTACCCCTCCAGCATTAAAAGACACGGATGATTACTGGAAAGAGATATGTGAGAGCACTCGCGGAGAAGACAAGAAACTGGGGTGGTAGGGAACTCTCTATGTTTTCTAGAGCGACTGCATGCAATTGGTTCATTGTTTGCAAAGTATGGTATGTTCTGCAGTTCCTCTTTATGTCAAGAGCAAATGTGCAGAAATTGCATCGAGTCTTAGCTGTGTTTGTTTGGGGGTCGGTTTGGGAGCGTACGAGTCGAACAAACTTATTTCATTCACTAAGAAATGGTGGTTTAGGATTGGCTCACCTCTTCCTCAAGCAAATTGTGTCTAGATATATTTTTTACGCGACCAATGTAACCCGTTTGTGAGAACATTTCTACAAATTGTACTTTCTAATAAGATTCCTGATTATGTGGTATCAAGTATGTCTGTGAAATGTAACCTACGCGGATATTTAAGAGAAGTTATAATGGCATATGAAATACTGAAAGTGAGATTTTCAATGGAATATTTATCTGTTGTAAAGAGAAAGAAAACGTCTTACAGAGATTACGTGACGTAATGCTGCCTCAGCCTATCTACAGATCAGTATACCAGGTTGGTGCTGAACGTGACGTATTGAAGAGAGTGAAAATGATGACCGTACGCGCAAGTGCAAAGACATTTTTTTTCAGCTGCACAGCGGAACATTGCCCGTAAAACCATGGTTACAAGAAAAGGGTTTCTTTGTTCCGTGGCCGATGGACTGCCTTATCTGTAAGAAACCCGAGACTGTCAACCACATTTTTCTTGATTGCTGGGATGCTGTTTTTCTGTGGGACATTCTGCAGCGTACTTTGAAAAAGGACTTGCCTATCACACCACACGGTATTAGATTCTTGGCTGTAGAAAATGAGGATGGTGTGCCTTATGATATGTTTATGTTGCTTGTGCTTCACAGCGTGTGGCGAAATAGAATGGCAGTAAGACACGTAGATAAAGATGCCGATGTGCGCACGAATACTTCACGGAAAGTATTGTATACATAAGAGAGTGTTATCTTCCAGAGAAGAAAGACCCGAATGGGTGTCGTTTGAATGTGTTGGCTACAATGAAGCAGTTTTAAATGAAACCAGTCACAGCCAGGCTGGTTGTTTTTAAACTTGTTTAAAGTGATCGTAAATTGTATTACTTTTGTGCGAAGCCGGCAATAAAGAAAAAAAAAAAAAAAAGGGGTGTAGCTCAGATGGTAGAGCGCTCGCTTAGCATGCGAGAGGTACTGGGATCGATACCCCGCACCTCCACTCTTTCATTTTTATAATTTTATTCATTTATTTTTTAAGAATTGGTGGCACGAGAATGAACGAAACGACGCATGTGAGGAAAAGTAGAAGTTGCAGGAGGACTGTCTTCTCGCTTTTTCAGCAGCACCGTTGTTGTAATTGCTACTCGGAGGTGGTGGTTAAGGGTGCGTACCTCCGTCGGGGGTGTAGCTCAGATGGTTAGAGCGCTCGCTTAGCATGCGAGAGGTACTGGGATCGATACCCAGCACCTCCACTCTTTCATTTTTATAATTTATTCATTTATTTTTTAAGAATTGGTGGCACGAGAATGAACGAACGACGCATGTGAAGAAAAGTAGAAGTTGCAGGAGGGCTTGTCTTCTCGCTTTTTCAGCAGCACTCGCTTGTAATTGCTACTCGGAAGGTTTGTGTTAAGGTGTGGCCTACCTCCGTCGGGGGTGTAGCTCAGATGGGAGAGCGCTCGCTTAGCATGCGAGAGGTACTGGGATCGATACCCAGCACCTCCACTCTTTCATTTTTTTAATTTATCATTTATTTTTAAAGAAATTGGTGGCACGAGAATGAACGAACGACGCATGGAGGAAAAGTAGAAGTTGCAGGAGGACTTGTCTTCTCGCTTTTTCAGCAGCACTCGCTTGTAATTGCTACTCGGAAGGTGTGTTTAAGGGT